>PVKS010047863.1:0-12650 GCA_004027875.1 Aplodontia rufa | reverse complement strand
TGTATTTGCAGAATAATAAAAACATCAATCTTTATGCTGTCTGCACACCCAACCTCCACATAGATATGATCTTATAATAATTCTAAATTTTATATTTATTGAATGCATTACATTTTTCTTTCACATTAAAGCTCTTATGATTGAAAATGAGAGAAAATATCCTCAAGAACTAGGGTTATTAGTGAGAGTAAGAAATGTTTTCAGTGTCTTTGCTTTGGGATCTATAAATATTTGTAGCAAAGAGTGAAAGAAGGAATGTCCACATTAATAAAATAAGGCAAAATTTACCAGCGCAATTTTCAGGTAGATTTTTTTTTCTGTTTTCTTAGTAGAAAGCACACTTACCTTAAACTTTTAAGTCTCCAAGAGAATAAAAATGCAACCTAAATGAAATTTAAGGGAAAATGTAACTGAAGTCTTCTGAGTATCTTGGTAATAAACTGAAAGATAGTGCTTAAAAATCATCAGTTTGCTTTTTGTCTGGTTATTGGGAAACAAAATGCAATGCTATAAGACGTTCCTTGTTATTACAGTAACTAAGTCCTTTACTTGATTAAATAGAAGAAATTAAAAAATAAATTTCATGGTCAAATCCTAGAATAAATGTATATTGAGAATTATTCTATTTATTGAATATTCCATATCTGAAAGTCTAGCATAGCTTCAGATTCAGTCAATCTTTATTAACGGTATACTATATGCTAAGTACTACATAAATGATTCCACTATTATTTTTCTCATTTGATCTTCCTAGAAACACTCTTTGAAGCAATTGCTTTTGTTATATGAACAGAAACATTCACATTTTGAAATGCAAAAGTCCAAACACAGAGATTCAATCTTGTTTATTGTGGTGTAAATAGAGTGGCAGACTCATTGGGAAAAAGTAAAAATCAGAAAAAGGGGTATCAGATGGTTTACCCTTGTGCACATATTCAAGTTCAACTGCATAATATGTTTTTGAAAATTTCCAGTTTTGATTCTTTGAAAATATTCCCCTTTGTCATATAAACAATCTATATTTGTTTGGTAGAGGAGAATATTATTCTATTCCTTAATTTTCAAGTGTGTGGGATCATTTAATTTACAGCACCATGGCATGTAAAACTGAGTACTAAAACATCTGTTTGATAAAAAGACAATATAGCATATGTGAATATTCAGATAAAAGATAAAATTTAACTAAGCCCTTTAGACTAATTAGAAATGAAGATTTAAGTATTAATAAACATATTTTAAAGAAAATTCAACTTTGCAAAGTAAATTATTTGACTCAAGTGATTTTGAAATGATTAGGATAATAATGTTGCTATTATGATTTTTAAGATTCATCTCTTAGGAAAGAAAAAATTTTTCCTTTCATAAAAATGTGATGCCTCAATGCCTTGCTTTTTTATTTAAGACTGAAAAATCAGTATGTATTCTCACTAATTGTGTGTGTGTGTGTGTGTGTGTGTGTGTGAAAGCAAGAATGGGAGAAAAAGAGATAACTAGTTTAAATAGAACATTCCCAATTTTATATCATTGGTGCAGTGGTAAAACAAAAATATTATTAATATGTACATGTGATAAAAATATAATTGTACATTTATTTGTTAATATATTAATATCAATGCTAAACATATAATTATTTACACATTTCATAATAAATCATTTGTAAGAGGTGCCAAATCATAAGTTGTTTGTCATATAGATTGTTCTTGCCAAGTTTTCCACGATGGTTTCACTCTAATTTTGAATAACATTTGATTTTCAATCTTATGTCTGCCAAAATGCACTTTTACAACTTTTTGGTACAAGTAAATATTATCTAAGGGTGCCATCTGCTGTTTTCTTTATTAAGCAATTGTTTATTAATAAAAGAAAATTATTTGCCTTTGTGTAGACTTGTGTAGTTCACTATTTTATTTCCTGATTCTGTTTGATATACACACATATATGTATGTGTGTATGTATACATATATGTGTGTGTATACATATATATTCTTCAGCATAAATCGATTTTCAGAATGTCTGAATCTCCAGAACAGGATGCTTAATGTGCCCTTTTAATTTTAGTTTAATTTCTTGAAGCTTTGGTGATACGTAAAATGAGGCATCATTTTGAAATAATATTTAAAATCTGAATGAGAGCTAGTTAAACAAAATGTAGTGATAAGAAACAATGTTCGTCATCTTTTTTGAAGTATTTTTATATTTTTTATTAGTACATTATAGTTAAACATAATGTTGGTGTTCATTTTGACATAATCCTACATGCATGTAATATAATTTGTTCCATTTCATTCCCAGTAAAGGAAGCAAAAATTATCCCAGTGGATTCTCATGTTATGATTCCCACACTAGCAATATCAGCATTAATTGGACACTTTGAAATTCAAGTTTCCAGGCCCTACCCTAAACCTACAAATAAGAAGCTCTCAGAGTGAGGAATGCAATTATAAAACCCCTAGAGTATTCTTAAGCATGATAATGTTTGAGAATTACTATTCTATGGTATTTGATTAACAAACTTTACCTTCCATGATCCTCTCTACTAAGCTGTTAACTAACGGGGGAAGGGTAGGGGAATGCAGTGATTTTTTAATTAGACACTGGAATTACCAGCTCAGAGCAGTAAATTTCTCTTTCTGATTTGTACCGAATTAAGAGCAGAGGTCTCCACTGCCCAGGTTTATGAAAAGGACTGAACATCTCTTGGCAGGGAAGCAAAGTGAGAAATCTACTTTACAGCCTCTGTGGTCAGCCAGATGACTGAACCTCCACTAAGGCTAAAAGTAAGCCTATATTGGAATCCTAAGGCCATTTTGCAGATAAACCAGGATGAGAAATCATTATCACATGCAGGGGTCATCTAATTGGATGAAAGTATGTACTCTCCCACAACCTATCTTAAAACATAATTCTTTAAATCACCAGCTATTTCCCACCATAACTTCACTCAAATCCTGCCTCTTCTTGCCAATTTATATTATCTTATTCATCTCTACTCATGGAATATTTTCTTCTTCGCAGTGTTTTACACATAAATAACAGGTGGTACATATATACAGTGGAGTTCTACTCTGCTATTAGAGAGAACAACATCATTGCATTTGCAGCCGAATGGATGGAAATGGAAAAAAAAAATGCTGAGTGAAATATCTCAGACTCAGAGACTGAAGGGCTAAATATTTGCTCTCGTATGTGGAAGCTAGAATACAATCTAAGACAGGTTGAATGTTAGCTAAACTAAATAATAACCTCAATATAGGTAAATTTTTACATAAGTAAGGGAACTATAACTATGATGCTGGGGGAAAAAGGGTGGGGTGTAGGGAGCAGAAGGAGGGATTAAGGGGGATAAAATGCAGCTTCAGGGAGGAAGTACGGTGGTTATCAATGCATTTGGGAACCCTCAACTTCCATGAGAAACCCAACTAACATGGGGATAAATAAAGTAGGGGAAACATGGGAATAGGGATTAGTCAAAGTAGGGAGACCATGGACTATCATCAGCCTTAACTTACTTTGTCAATACACATATGTTCATGAATGTATAACAATGATTCTCTCCATTATGTGAGACTATGTTGGAAAAATAAAAAAAAAATAACCAGTCTGATTTTCTGGACAATGAACTTGTACTACATGCCCCTGGTGCTGTATGGTTGTTTATATCACAAATTTGTGTCTTGCTTGCAGTTTTTGGATCAAATCCTCATCTTTTTATGAAACTTCTTTCTGTCTTAGAAACTTATCTGTTCCTTATTTTTAGGGTCTAGAAAATCTAGAGGTACTACAAAACTAATGAAACAGATTTGCATTTTCTCTGATAACAATAATAGATCATCTCAGAGAAAATAGGGAAATACGTGTGAATGCGTCAGAAAGATTCACAGTTTACTCTTTTTTGTTCAAAGACTATGATATATAGACAAATTCAATAAATGCATATTAGAACATTCATTTATATCTTATATAGGGGGAAATATAGAAGAGTCAAGAGACTACGGTGTGGATGATGTGAAGGTGAATCTGTGTTAGGACCAGGTGCATATTGTATTATTACCACATATGTATTTATGACTACACAGCAACACAACTCCTCAATAAAAAATAATTATTATAAATTTTATGACAACTACAAAACCACTTTTTAAAAAAAATTATTATTATTTTTGAACAACCAAACAAATTTTTAACAAAATAATATAAAATGTGTATAGTTTCTGGATACTAGATTTACCCCCAGGAGTGCCCCCCCCATTTCCCACCCTTATCCCTCCCTTCCCTTACCCACAATATCTCTAAAAAAGCATTAGGCTGTATAACATTACACCTTATCTGTATTTAACACATGATAATATACAAAACCACTTTTGAATATTGCAAAATTTCAATTTGTAACAATATTTTAGATTAAAATAATCATCAATCTTATTGTAAAGACTTACAGTAGACCAGAAATATTTTACCTCTATCTCTCCTTCCTTCTCTCACCACATACATTAAAATATATTTTAAGACTACAAATTCATTTAAATCTTGTCTTTTTCAATGCAAATAGTATAATTTATCTGATGTTTGGAGTTTTACATGGATTTGAGATTACCAATCTCCATATCCAAAATCACTGCAAGGGTTACACAAAGGTAGAGTTTGTATTCAATGTACTGAGGAAAACAGCAATGAGAAAATAAAAAATAGGAAAAGGTCCCAACTTTTGGGAGATTATATTGTAGTGGGATGAACTATATACTGAAAATAAATTATATTGTATATTTTAAAGGTAGTACATTTACAGGAGAAAAAGAAAGCATATCAAAGGGGTGGGAATAGGGGGGCATGTTGCAATGTAAAGTAGAATGGACAGAAAATGTTTCTGAATAGGGTGATAGTTAAGCAAAGAACGAAAGCTGTGATCCTCACATTAAATGCATAAACACTGTAAAACACACCTTGCAAAGCACTTCGTTAGCTCTCAATCATTGATTTGAACCTTGTATTCCTCTACCAGAACTCTTCCAGAAGTTCAGAGAAGAAAGGGAGATGTAGTTAACTGTCCATTCATTGAGATTTTCCCATATAATTCTAAACCACTGGTTCTCAACTAGTATTGACATTTTGCCAGAAAATTCTTTGGTGGATATGGGGGGAGGACTACCCTAAACTGTAGGTTATTTTGCAGTATTCCTGGGCTCTCCCACTAGTTGTCAGTAATAGGTTCTCCTCCCACCCTTCCACCCTCACCTCGCCCCACCAGTTTTGACAATCAATAATGATAATAGTAATACTACTAATAATAATAATATGTCACTTATTTTGAAATGTCCTTTGGATGCAGAATGATCCATGGACCATTATTTAAGAACAGGCTGTGGTTAAGAACCACTGACATAAGTCTATTGATGTAATCAAAAGTAAAACCAAAGTAAAAGGATCTCTCCAAACATGGTGTTTTATAAGATTAGTTAACAAATGCTTAGCTGGTCAAACACATTATCATATTCCCCTCTCTTATTTCTGGAAAATTTCAATTACTATTTAACACTTACATTAAGTCTACTTTGAGTCAGGCATTATAGTACAGACTTTACGAATAGCCATTCATAAATCTTTACAATAACCCTGAGAGGTAGACATTGTTGTTATTTTTGTTGTTGCTATCATCCTCTTTACAGAAGAGGACACTGAGATCCATAAAGGTTAAGTTACTTTCCCTGGACTTGCAAATCATAAATCTGGGATTCAAACCCATAGATCATTTGTGCAATCAATACTGCAGCATTGAAGTTCGATATCTGGTTCTTCATCACTGCACTCTCTGCTGTTTATCGTGATATGTGATACAAATTAATATTCTGTATTACCAATTGCAATTTTTATTTGGCACATGATAACTGTGTATATTAAGTATGATTTTTTCAACAGATGTATGCAATGGGTAATGACCAAATCAGGTAAATTAGTATTAGCATTTTAAAGGCTCTGAAATGTTCTGCTTTAAAAGATTTAGCAAATAAAAAAAGAAAGAAAATTATTCCATGTGGAATTTGAATTTTAGGTAAATGACACATCACTTTTTAGTATAAGGTTGACCCATGGAATATTTTTAGACATACCCATATTAAAACATGATTTGCTATTTATCTGAATTCAGATATCACTGAGCACCTGTAATGAATCTGGCAACCCTTGAATTAAGAAAAACTGTTTTACATCGTTTAGTCCAGATATTTCAACATTAATTTGAGCAAGGAACCATTTTATTAGCACAAATAGTATCCTGTGAAAATTCCATGGGAACACTTTTCAGCTGGAGAGTTAACAGGTAAGTTTGAATGCCTGCTGCAGACACAGTGACCTCTCCTTTTTTGAACTCCTAGAGGCAGTTAACAATCTGTGCCTTGTGATTCAAGTCTAATTGTCTGCTTCTGTAACTTGCTTAACGTTTTTCCAAAATAAATTATCAGCCCTTTAATGACTGGGTATCATACTTCCTCCAAGGCCTTCATTGGACTTAATATTTTTATTGGCATAATATTTTATCTGAGAGATGATTTAATTCCTCTTCATAATTTATAAAGGAGCCTGTTATGCCAAATTGCTAATCTAAGCACCCATAACTAAACAGGAACATAACTGGTTTTAGCAATATTTGATCTTAGTTTCTTAAACTGAGGACCCTTTATTCCTTTTCTACTAGTTTTCTGTTTCCATTTACCTGCATTATTTTAATTCATCTCCTTAAATTTGGGAGTAAGGTTTTTCTTTTCTACATTTGTTGATGGTAATGCTTGAGGAATCATTGTTCAACTAAGATTATTAAGGCTTCCTTATAGTCATGCAGATCACATCATTACACAGCAGTTGGTCATTTTGTTGTTGTTATTGTTCTTCAGTTTGGGAGAAGGAAGCAGGTGTCTTGCTTGTGCTGAATGTAAAACTAATGACATCAACAAAGGAAAGTCCCTTGGGCCAGCTGTATTTGGGGGAAAACTCTAAAATCAAATAATGGAATATAATATACATGTTAAACAATTAAACTGATGGATGACCTGTTAGGTAGTTGCATTTTTCTACGGCTCAGTGAGTCAGCTGCATTCATTTTCTATCCCTGTATCACAGTCCTCAAAGCCCAGAGAAGAAATACTTAGCTCCACATAAGAGTGGGAGAATAAGCATTGGTGTCATATAAAATATCTCTAGTAGACTATTTAGTTTTTAAGGGAACTTTTCCATTTAGAGCATTTACCTATTTTCAATATTAAAGTTCTTGTCCATTTTTCATCTGTTTATATGGACCCCAAGCAAGAAATTAAAATAAAGAGCTTGTTCTTTAAGCAGATTCCCAAGTGCTATTACAAAGTATGGCGGATTTAACAAGCAGGTTCAACAAAAGTGGTCTTCACATTACATCAATAAATGGAGAAATTGCTCATGTCATTGGCTAGATAGCAGTTTGCTATTTTATTTTTAGTTTATACCAATGTGTTATACTGTTATAAGTGCTGATAAAAGTTTTAATATATATATTTTGAATGCTGGCTTTTTAAATAAAAAATCAAATCCTTTCTCTTGGGATTACAAAGATGCTCTTATTTAACTGACAATCTATGTTTCAAGTACTTGCCCATTTTTAATTTCATTGCCAATTAGGATTTCTCAAGCTTATCTAATACATTTCCTTGCAACAGTGCATTTATTCAAACTGAACAAAATGTATATGCCATTCAGATGTAAATACCTATTATAAGATTGAAATAGATTTGTAACGTCTTTGACATTCATTTTCGTAGCATGTGGTTTAAACCAGAAAAAAATCCTGATGAACAGTTTCTCAATTTCCACTCATACACACTAAAACTAATATGCTCCTACTAGTTTTTGGATATTACAACCCTTTACATGCAATGTGACCTTGGTCTGAAAAGCATGTTTGGTTAGCACAGAAACTTAATCATAAGAAGTGATAAGTAGAATCCTTCATCTTTACTGCACTTTTTCTAGGACTAGGAAATTTATTGCTTGTGGGACGGGTAGGATATGAACAATGGGCCAAATAGAGTCCAGGGTTATCTCATCTGTGTGAAAACTGCTGCTGAAAATCGATGTGACCTCTGCTACACTGTCATCCCAGTTCCCACCCTCTGTGTCCTATTTGTCTTTTGGTAGAATCTTAGATCTGTGTGCTGTCTCTATGTGTCTCTCTTGGGCCAGATTATCAAAATGAATCATAGCCTGCATACCTCTTATATTTCTATTTATTTTCCTGGTGTTGACTAGGTCTGATGAAATATGATTCTTTTTGCGTTTGATCCTCACCACAGCAAGCAACACCTAATTCAGCTGTGTCTATCTCTTTAAAGAAGAGTAATACTATTTTGAAACTTCAATCTACTGTACAGCAACATTACAAACCATAGACCATGCAACCTGTCTTCATAGTCAATAGTAATTTTCCTTCCAGCCAGTTTAATAGCATTTTTTCATCTTCAAATAGAAGCCTTCTAGAAATGTTAACGTAATTATAATTTTGTTTTATGAATACTGAATGTATTGCTTTCCTTTTCAGAAACGATGCCCCTAAGATTCTTCAGATTCTTAACACTGAGTTTATACATGTGTGTACAGTGATGTATAACATAAAATTCATTACTTTTAAGAACTCTATGATACAAAATGTTTATTTAGGGGAAATATTATGTCTTCTCTGAATCAAAAGAAAGGCAATATCCTATCTTTGTAGTGGCTCATTTTGTAAAAATAGAGCTTTCCTGTTATATACATTCATATATTAAGATTTATAATTATCAAAAAAGGTGTACAGTTTCTCTAGCCATGATTAGTATTGATAGATAATTATGAATTCATTCCATCCACTTAATGCACTCATGTGGAAAATACAAGATACTATCCAAATACAGAACTCAAACAGCACAAATAAAACACAGTGGCTTATTGTTGAGAAATGTATTTTTAAAGTAATAGAGCTGCCAATTTTAGGATTTGGGGTTTTTTCCACATTTTTATGAGATAATATTTCAAAAGAAATCAAATACAGTCAAAGAATGTGTGATAATGTGCTGATGTTTTTCTGTTCTTTCTGGAAAACTTTACCTGTTCCAATTCTACCAGTGACAGAATGAGGAGAGATTTACAGAGAGATGCACTATAAGAGGATAAGGTTAATTTTAAATATTTAAAGTAATATGGCTAAATACTACAGAAGTAAAACTATAAGGTAGTTGTATAAAACTCATGCATCAATGATCAAGTACAATTTCTTTTTTTAAGTTTTCTAAAAGTCAATGTCAGGGAAATGTTTGTTCTAACTGTCTGTGCTGAGGAAAATTCATGGGGTAATCTATGCATTTTATTGATTTTGAAGATCAATAAACAAATTCTAACATTTGGATTCAAATAATGTGAAACTGCTTCTTCTCCAAAATAATCATTTACTATTTTTATCTCTATGGGTTTTTAAAAAGTACAAAATTAAACATGTTCTGTATTATGAGCATTTTATTTAGACATAATGCTATCCCATTAAGGAATCTCATTGAAGTTTCCTGCAATTGTATATCACAAATTCTTACACAAGAAATCCCACAGTCAAATATATGACTATAATCAATGGGGTTCAAAACTCAGCATACTGCATACAGAAGCTGATTGCAATTGAAAAATGAAGTCTAACTTAGGACAAATCCATATTTGCATCCCTGTAGGAACCAGATGAATAGCTACATTTATGTTTATTTCTAAATCATGTGAAAAGTGGTTAGGACTATATTTGAACCTAGGTTTTTTTTTCTTTAGTGAGTCTCTAGAATATATTAAGTTGAGGTTAGAGTGGTGCCTCAGCAGTTACAGCACTTGCCTGACACACAGGAGTACGCGGGTTTGATCCCCAGCACCACATACACTGCCTAGTGTGGAGCAACAAAAACATGAAAAAACTAAATAAAATTGATTAATTCTCTCTCTCTCTCACTGTCCCTTTCTCTTAAAAAAAAAGAATACATTAAGACACTGAAATTTTTTCCACCTGTAAAGAAGCATGTTTTCCAAACATTGCTTATTCTCTTACTGAAATTAGAAGACAACAGTGAGTATGATAGCTGAGGTTCAATTATTCACTTCATCATACTGCTGAACTACACTCAGGACTAACTGAGTTTTTTAGGTTATATAACAAGACTCTGTCTCTGTATCGGGGATGGATATATATATATATATAAAAAATGCCCACATTTCCAGTTACAGAAGAACCTTTCCTATCTAGTTCATGCTTTTCACATAAAAAATTGTCAGCCAGAATTCAAGTAGATAGCCAAGTAATTAGGCTTCTGAAAGTAAGAGACTACTTTTCTAATTAAATATATTTGTGCAAAAAAATCTGAAATATCTTAATAGAGAAAAATACTGTCGATAACTCTTTATGTGGAACTAAGAGAGAATCTTATAAAACTAATGAGAATGTGGAACAAAGCAATTAAAAAATTAAAAGTGAGAGTAGATACAACATACATTTTTGTGTCTTAGGTATTTTTCTCATAAGAAACATTTATCAAAATTAAAAGTAAATAATGAAATATTATTCAGCAATAAATAGAAATTACTGGTAATTGACACATTAAGAATAAGCCTCAGAAACACAATGCTAAATGAAAGAATCCCGACACAAAATGCTGCCATATTGTATGATTCTATTTATATGAAATATCCAGAAAAGGTAAAACATTAAAAAGACAGTAGCATAATTTCTGCCAGGAGATAGGATGGGAAAAAAGATTAACGATAAATGGGTATGAGTAATCTTTTGTGGGATTGAATCATTCTAAAACAGGTTTTTTGTGAATAGAAAACTCTAATATTACCAAAAATATGCCTACTGAAAACAGTGTAATTTTTGTGTGTAAATTATGTCTTAATAAAGCTGTTAAAATAATGAGAACAGGTAGGCAGATAGTCATATAGGTACATAGATAATAGACTTGAAGAGAAAAAAAGTAAAAGGCAGCTTATGCATTTCCAAGAAGTTATCTGATTATATGGTTTATAGATATTTAAAAACATATACAAAATTGTATATATCTGAAATTATTTTCTACAGATTTCATGGCTCTTTACCAATAAATATGGCTTCAATTTCATAGCTTCTGTGCTGAATCATATATCTTCAGAAATTAGAGGCAGCTGACTTTTAATTATTGAGTGTCTATGATTTAGTTTTCGGATCATTGTGTGTAGATGTCCGTTGGATGTGACTCACTGAAACTTTTGAGCTGTTAATTTGTGAACCTTCTCACATTGTTTCATTTTTGCAGAAGAGGTACCAGTTCAAATTCCAATAATGAAGTCACCCTTGGACAAGTTCCAACTGGCTCCTGGGCAGGCATTGCCTTCTGGATTCCCTGGACCATTCATTTTTGCTGATAGTCTGTCCTCCGTGGAGACTCTGTTGACCAACATTCAGGTCAACAATATTTCTATAAACAAAATAAATGTAATACAAGACATTAGCATCTACATAAATTATTTCATATTTGAGAAATTAAAACAAGTAAGATGAACTGCATGTCATTTGCTGTGCTTTGACAGGGTCTGCTGAAAGTGGCTTTGGATAATGCTCGCATCCAGGAGAAACAGATTCAGCAAGAAAAAAAGGAACTGCGAATGGAGCTCTATAGAGAGAGAGAAATTAGAGAAAACCTTGAAAGACAACTTGCAGTTGAGCTTCAAAGCAGAAGTAAGTTTAACAAGTTCAGTTACAATGTGAATATTTTGTTGGGGATATTTTTTAGTACTTAGAAATATTATCATGAATAGTTTGATACTGCTGGAAACAAATGACAAGCTACAAAGCAAACACTGTACATAAGCCACAAGGAAAGAAATACATAGTACATTTCTTTATACTAAAAAGTAATGAATTAGATCTGTACTTTCGATCAGTTGAAGATTTGGAAAAATGAATAAGTATAATTCCCTCACAATTTTATAGAATGCAACTGTATATAGATAATCTTACAATGCCTTATATGCAAAATGCTTACTTCTTGGTAGGCACAGTGCTAGATTCTGGAATTACAAAGTGAATGAGATGGAGTCCCTGTCCTTGAGAGATTTATATTTTAGAAGATTTTCACAACCTGTTAATGTTAAAACAAAGTGGCAAGAACAATCATACAGTATCTTTACGTTTTATATAGTGAGCAGGTTTGTTGGCTTAGCTTGCTGGAGTGATGAGGAGATAAAAGGGATATTTTCTGATGCTGATGCTTGAATCTGAGTCTTCAAGAATCAGTAGGGGAAAAAGGGATATGCAAGGACCTGACTGATTTGGGGCCTTATAGGTAAGGAGATCAGCCTAGAAGTGTAAATAAGAAAGTTATTACATGGATGACTATAAAAAGTTTATTATTAGAGTGTCTTTACATTTTATGAAGTAAGTGGTAATAGTATTGGTTATAATAATGACTACTAATACTAATGGTAGTAGTAGTAGTATTGATAACAATTATGCTAGTGATATTATCATATTGTAACAAATGCTAAATTTACTAAATGCAAGCACTTCACAAAAAATAGTAACAGATTATATCTACTATATCTTTAACTTTTTATAGTACAGTAGAAATGATAAGAATTATAAATGTAGA
>PVKS010047862.1:0-12650 GCA_004027875.1 Aplodontia rufa | reverse complement strand
AACTAACTAACCTAGTGCTCCCCCAAAGTAGGTCAACCTACTGCAAAGCCCAGTATTAAATTCAGCTTTGACAATAGGAAAATTTATAAATAGCAATGAACAAAATCTCCTTTTAAATAACATCTAGTTTAAATTAAGAAAAAAAGTCAATCCAACCTTCTGTAATTTTGGCACTTGGATCTGGTGGACGATCATCATCACTACTAAAACACAAAAGGTAAAATACATTTAATTTTCTATGATTTAATACCTGGAGTACTAGTTAAGTGAAAGAGCAATCTGTCGAAGTCATTATTCATATAGAAGCAAACCTGGAATGGTTGTATCACTGAGTTCTCAAATCACATGAAAATGATTGCTGTATTGACTTTTATTTGGTCTTATATACATCCCCTTCTCTTCTCCATTGAAGAGAGGGTTGTCTACATTACTAATCTTGTATGCTAAAACTATCATGAAGGGAAATAGGGTCAACAGTGGGTCAAAAGTAAGTATCCCTAAATCTCATTAGGTCAGAAAGAAACCTTTATTTCACAGTGCCAAGTGCAAAAGAATACAGGTACAACCAGGTCAATTTTTCTCCTTATATCCAGTTTCTTCCATAATACAAAGTGCTACTCTTCTTAGTTTGTGAATTTGTACAAAAATAAGAACAATTTTGGCCATTCTAGAAGATAGCAATAGCCAGACATCAACTCTACAGTATACTTAGGTCCTCCCTGTCCCCTGTAAATACTGCCTCGTTCAGCCTTTTCTCCTGTATTCCCCAATTTGGTCTTTTTAATTAAATTTTATCCATCCTTAAAGGCTCAACTCAAACCACGTCACTTTTGATAATTCTCTGAATGCTCCAACCAACACCTTCTCCTCTATTCTTCAGACTCCTTTGACAGTCAGTGACACACACTTAGCATGTATATACTTAAGGGACTTACGTGGGACATCTCTGTGCAAGTCATTAGTGCAGGTACTATTGTCGCCCTAACACATTAAAGACCTAATCTAACTACTCTAATTGGATCACTATGCTGAAAAGCAAGTCCCAGGAGAAGGAAGTAGAGGCCAGATAAACAGAAATGGGAGAGAAGGTGGAATAGGAAGATCCAGGAAGTAATCACAGCAGAGAACCAATTTATCACTTTAAGCATCCTGTTTTGCAATGTTTTAACACATAAACTGCCCCAAATGCTCTTGGAAGAACTAGAGTCGAACTCAAGGGCTCCATTCTTCCCATAAGCATAATTTTCATTATACAGACTTCTATTTACTTAGCCAAGTCATGTGTCTTTGACTGTACCTAGTATATGAAGGCAAATCATCTTCATTGTATGAGGATGAACTCATAATTCTGTGTATAGCAAAATGTATTGGTTCTGTAGAAGATCTCATTTCTTCTACCTGGAAAAGTACAAGCTTGGTATTAAAACAAAGTAGGGTTGATAATAAATCAACTAAAGTATACTATAGAATTTCCTTAGTTATCTATATATCCATCATTTCTGACAAGACACACTGTGTTTGGGTCATGAAATCTCAAATGGCTTCCCAATAAAGATCAGAGTGATCCGAGCTAGCTCCTGAATTGACCAGTCTTGTATTTCTGTCTTGGTTTTTCTGGTTCACTGAAGCTTCTGGGTTAATCCAGAAAATTGTCTCACCAGAAAATCCTAAATCATATGTAGTCTCAAAATGCATGTTATGAGTTTTTGGGTAAGGCTAACCCAAGAATTCAGTGAATCCTAGACCATCACTAGAGAGCTAAGGAACCAGGGACAGGAGATGTGTGTCAAAGTGATTGTGGGTTCACACGCTGATTGCAGGAGGAATATTCAACATAGCTGGACTACTTGCTGTGTTTCAGTAAATTGACAACATTAGGTTTTAAGGGGAAAAGTTGGCTCAGTAACTTGCCCAAAGGTCACATAGCTAGTGGGCGGCAAAGCCAGAATTCCAACTCAGATGGGCTGGATTTGCATGCATCATTTTACTTCCTTCAGCCCATCTTCTGGTCCTAGTTCAATGGCATGGAGTTCTCTGCACCAAACTTACAATGAGTACTTACCATCCAGCATACAAGAAAGGACAAAACCTATCATTTAAAATAATTAGTTTGCATTTCTCCTCACTGGTTCTCATTTTCTGTTTTTCATGTATATCTATGTAACATAGGGCTCTTTTATGGCCTATTTTTTTTCTCATTTAAAGTTCTTAGCTTTGTCTGTTAATCATTTCCCATTTACTGCAGATATCATCAGAGATAGGAGAGACCTACTACATCCAGGTTAGTACCCCTTTCTTCTTACCCTAAATACATTGCTTAGATTACATTTGTGAAACTCTCTACATTCTCCAAAAAAATCCCATTAGTAATAGTCATAGTTCTCACTTACACTAGACTGTGTCCTTATATCCGAAGAAGAATCTGCATCAGTTGAAGATTTCAAGGTAGGGACATTAACTTCAGAAAGAATTGTCTTCAGTCCCATCTCCTTAGAGTCTATCCACTGAGCTGGGACTGTTTCTACACTTTTTGTAGATGTACTGGATGTGGGATGACAACATTTGCTAAATGATAGAAATTTCTTCAGAGTTTTCTTGCTCAGTGGTGGTTTAAGCAAAGCCACTGGGTTTGTAATGGGCTTTGGGTCTTCTTCCACTGGATCTTGAAGTGGTTCATCTGTAAAGTCTTCTTTAACAACTTCCTGTAAAACAATCTCATCTTCATCAGAAGTTATGTCCTCCTCTACCTTGTTTTCCAATTTCCTTTTGTCAATGTCATGAGCTACCAATCGGATGATCAGATCTTTCTTGTTCTGGACATCCTTTAAAAGTTCCACTTTAGTGATATCAGGTTTTGTCAAGTTTGTGAAAGAATTCCTACTGGCTGTCTGGAATTGAAGAGGCAACGAATATTAAAAACAATTACACAGTAATCTTTTTCTTGCGGTTCAATTGCAATGAGTTAATTTCATCATAGTTTCTACTTAGTAAATTATTTCTATTCGAATGATATGTACTTACATATTAGTGATATATTTAAAAGAAGAAATAAATAAACATCCCCTTCCTATCCCCCACATATGTATTGCATTCAGAGAACCTAACTAAGATCATTTTTGGTTCAAAATTTACACTTGTCAAGAAATTCAAAGTGTACAAATACTTTAATTACATTCTGTTTTCATCATTTATCTTGAAAGTTTTGTAGCAGACATGGTTATGGTAACATTTTTTGAAATTCTTTTTTTAAAGAGAGAGGGAGAGAGAGCGAGGAGAGAGAGAATCAATTTTATTTAGTTTTTCATGAGACTTTCATTGCTCCGAGACTTTGTTGTGTATGTGGTGCTGGGATTTGAACTCGCATTCTCGCGCATGCTAGGCAAGCGCTGTAACACGATAAGCCACTGTTCCAGCCCCTTTTTAGAAATTCTTAGTAGGGAACTAATCATGGAGCAATCTAAATACAGATATTTTCATGAAAAAAGATGAGGTATTGGCTGACCTGGATTTGTAAAAATGATGAATAACAAGTCAAAATTTTGAAGGCCTTCCAATGTTCACCCCTCACTACTCTGCCCCTAACACTTGGAATATATTTTCCAAAAGAAGCTTCAGAGTATAAAAGTTCATTTATCCTCACCCCTAGTCAAATGTCACTTTCCATTTTACAATTTTAAAGACAGCTCAAGGAAAAGACAATTATAATTAAATAAATGATGTTCTCCATTTCTGTAGCCTTTGATGATGCCATAGACCCTTTAAATTAATGTGCATTATCAATCTTAGATCTCAACATCTCTTTGTAACACTGCAGACCAGTTTTTCATATAAATGCTACCCTAAAGGAATGTCTTTTGTGCAAAACAAAATGCAAGATGAACTTCTGGAAGAAATGGAAACAATCAGTTTTGATTATCTGTTCTGATAGAGGGAAACAGTGGCTCAAAAGATTAAAAAACTTGTTCTGTATGGCTTTGGAATTTGTCACCATGTGAGCTTTTAATATGCATGTGTCTGGTGTGTTGGAAAATATTGCATATCGAAACAACAAATGAAGCCCTGATGGTGGATTCCAAACAGAGTAGTAGCCTGCAACGTGTCAGGATTCCCTAATCTCTACTATTCTTTCTGCAACCACTTTCCACAAACTGAGGGTGGGGATTACTATCCAGATCACTGCAAAGCATCTGCTGTAGCTGAGCTGCCTACATCTGTTTATTTTCCTTAAGACACCATTTGCTCCCATGAATAGTGGCGGGGGTAGTTGTTTTGAATTAAAGATTCTTTTCCAACTTTCTCTGAGCTATGAAGAGATGAAGTATTGATAAAAGATAAGTGAAGAGAACAGCTAACCAAGAATAAGAACTGTGCCAGATATTTCTGCAGGTGATTAGGCATCAGCTTGGGGTAATGCTCTACAGCTTACTCACACAGATATGTGCACAAGGAATTACTTACCAGTAGATGATGACTACCTGGTAAAAGCAAATGTAAATTTGAGAAGCTGGGGAGAAAAAAGACACTTTAGAACTGGAAAGGACCTTCTTCTAGTCCAAGAAACCAAGGACCAAGGAGATTCCATAGTTGGCACTGAAAAAAGTACCCAGCAATGTACTCACTAGATCCGAAACTCAATTAAATGTTTTGAAAAAATAATGTTAAGGAAAACATGCCCACAGCCATATGCTCTATAAAGAGCTTTGTTAGTTTTTCAGTCATAGCTACATCCCTAGTATGAAAGCATATCATCTATGCTAGAGACAATCTTTTATACCAAGGGGCTTGGTATTAAGTGAAATGTGGGGCTGGATTAGTAAGTCCATTTCTGGGCAAAATCTTACGTAATGAAAATGAAATAAGAAGAGTGAAGTCAAAAGAGTGTGCAGTCTCATGTTTGCTGATGCATGTTGCTAAGTAAAAATAGAACTACTGTGTATTTTTAAGGTTGTGGACATAGTGTCAAGTAGAGACTGGTTGAACTGATATTCTGACTGGCCCTTTTGCATTGCTAGAGGACAGGCAACCAAGAATAAGAAATGTGACATATGTTTCTGTAGATGAATAAGTTTTGACTTGTGGTGACGTTCTACAGTTTAGTCAGAGAGATATGTGTGCAAGGAATTACCTATACAGGAATACTAAGCTAAAGTATGTCCATCAAAAAGAACTATGGAAATTGTTAAAGATTACATTTCTTCTGAGTTGTCAAATGAGGACAACTTCTCTCAGCTTGATTTGCTGTCAAGGGCATTTCCCTACATTCCCATTCTTCAAAAAATGATAGTTCAGTCTTACTGGCTAGTGAAAACTGGCTTACACCTTTATACTGAGCCATAGAGCTGATGAAGTAGGTTCTAGGAAGGCAGAGGATCCTATTGGATGAATCAGGAGTACTTCATTCTTTTGGGCTGAAAAGGAGAAAACTGATCATGTTTTACAAATGCATTCAACAGACCCACCCAAGGAAAGGAGTCACAGAAGAGCAATCCAGCCACTACCCACTTATTTCTTATCACCACTGCCTTTTGCACTTACCTCCAATGGTCTTATATTCAGTCGTCCAGTCTCATCCAGCGAGATACGGGTGTCCTTCCTCGGCTTTGTCATGGTAGATGGCTCTGTGGCGTAATTAACCCCACTTATGGATGCTCTTCGCAGGGCTTCTATGGTATGTCCAGTCCTAGCTAAACAGTCCATTTGCAGTTTTTCAAGAGGGTGTGTTTTTATAGAAATGACTCCTAAGTGTTCTGCGACAATGTCCGGATCAATATTGATTGGTTTTTTCCCACGATGAAGAACTAGTTTAATTGGAAGTTTCTCTTGAATTAAGTCTTGATCTGACGACTCTTCTTTCTCTGGTCTAGGCTCCATTTTAACAGAATGTTCTTGTATCTTTTCAACAATTCGACTGACGTCGAGATTGCCAAAGAGGTTAGCACATACATCTTTTGAACTGGTTGTTTCTAGTGGGCAATTTAAAATTTTATCAATAATTAAAGGAGCCACCTTATTAGGAAAGAATAAGTTGGTATTTTTCATATCATAATAAAGTTCTTCATGTGTTCCAAATTGTTGTAGTATTTGATTATATAAAGAATCAACGATCTGAGAAATAATTTCTCTACTTTCTGGATTTAAATGTGCATCAGGATTAGCAGGTATAATATTGATGTTTTTTATGGCAATTTCAGCTGTCACAGATTTTGTCAAATGCGATGCAATTTTATGTAACTCAGATGTTGATAAATTTTTAGCAACTTTGCTTGAGGCACTTGGTAACTTCAATATTTTGGCCAAGAACAAGGCCAATATTTCCTCTACAAGTGTGGCATCTAACACAGTAATTTTTCTGGATGGCTTTTCCTTTGATCTAAGGTTATCACTGATATTAACCACCTTTTCCATAATTTTGACAGCTTCCAGAACTAATTCTGAACTTGATGGTTCTTCCTCCAGTTGTGGATGAAATTCAGAATTGGAAATTTCCTTCACCATTAGAAGCCCTATTATGTCAGACAGAACATTGCTTTTACCCATTAAATCTTTATACACTGCAATATGTGAACCAGATTGCTTTAAAACAGTATTATAAACAGTAGTAACTACTTTTTCAATAGTTTCACTATCTGCTGAAGATATAGTATGTGGTTCTTTGTCTGGTGGTACAACTTTAATCTGACTTTTAGACATATATTCTTGGAACGAGTTTAATATTTTTGAAGTTATATTTTGCATTTCATCATTTAGAGACGCTTTTGACTCCTTATCTGCTTTTGGAAACATAGATAAAAGCTTTGACAAAAAGTTTACAGCAATTTCTTCGATTATGTTAAAAGGCAATTTGTAAGCTGGTGGAGGTGGAGGTGGAAGAACTTTAGTGGTTTGGATAACAGATTTAAGGATATTTTCAACAACACTGTCAACTTCTGTACATTGTTGAGGAGTTAGCTCTCCAGAAAAGTAGGTTTGCAACTGATTGCCAGCCACTTCTCGCACAACTAAATTAACTATGGCTTCTGAAAGCATTCTACACCCACTAATAACACAATTTTGTATGCTCTCTTGAGATCCAAATTGAGACAAGAGATTGTTATAAATAGTCTGAACCACTAATTGAATAATTTCATCATCATTAGGATGTAAGGATTCTACATACTGTACAATTATACGTTCATCTTTGGAGATTTCTGTTGTAATTGTATTTACTAACTTCATTTGAAGGAAATTCAGTTCTGTGGATGAATAATCCTCAGATTTTTCTGGTTCAGCGTTTGAGAAAATTTCTGATAGGAGAGAAGTTGTTACACTTTCTAAAAATTCATGAGGCAGCATTATGGTATATGGCCAAGATGTCTGGCATTCTTTGTAGGCTTTTTGGGGCACCTTTTGAATCTTTCTCATACACACCTTTGATTCCAAAGGCAAACATAGTGAAGCTGGAACCTCACTGAAAAGCAGCATGTTTAGCTGATACTGAAGAAGTTCCTCTGTTACTGCATTAGCTAGCCTTTTTGCTAGATTTCCACTGTTGTGGTTTATGTCCTTACAAATGCAGCTTTGAGATCGATATTCCTGCAAAATACTGCATACAGAGGAATGAACAACCTTATCAACCAACATTTTGTCAACTGATGGCGTTTGAGCCATTAAAGGTTCCAGATCCAAAGGAAGTATACGTGTCACAGGTGGTATTCTATGTGTGGATGGTATTTTGTCCATAATTATCATTTTTATGTCAGATGGTGCTTTATCCACAGATGTTTCTTTCTGTCCGAAAGGTACTTTATGAACTGATGGAACTTTATCTGCAGATGGCATGGACTGATTTCCCTGATCTGGGTTTAATATGTTAATTTGAGAATCTGAAAACTCCTTTAACAGGGAATCAATCAGTTTCATAGCTGCAGTATAGAGCTCATCTTGATTTATATCATCTGTTACATTTTGATATGCATCTGGTGAGGAAGAAAAAATCAACTTATTAACTATTTCAGAAATAACATCTTCTAAAAAGTTGGCAGGCAAAATTCCAGGGGTTTCTTCTGGTGGATTTCGAGGACAGATTGGTTTACTTTTAGTCTCTTCATCTTCACATTTCTCGTTCTCTTTCTCAGGGGCAAGAATATCTTGGCTAGCTGAATTTGTTGACATAGCCTGTACCAAATTCCTACTGTCCCCTCGAGTTACATCATTTATGTAACCCTGGGATTTTGAATCATCTGTTGGTCCTTGAAAATGAGTTATTTCCATAATATTTCTGTAAATGCCTTTGGTGATAATTTTTTGGACCTGTTTAGAGTATAAGACTGATTTGTCATCTGGACCTTTGTAAGCTGGTGGATGTTTCTTCTTCTCTTTCACTTTGCACTTCCGGGATGGTAATTCAAAAGGTGTATCCTCTTTTTTGAATGAACTTTCTCTTTTTTCATCACTCTTTTTATCACCTATTTTAAAATCTTGTTCCAGTGCAACATTCTTATTTTTTTGGTCATTGGTAGCTGGTGAAAAAGGTTGGTGTCCCTCATCACCATGACCTTTCTCATTTTTTCTACTGGAACTTTCCTTTTCATCTCCTTTATTTTCTATGGTGGTTACTATGTTCTTCATCATACTAGTTGCAGCAGCACGTATTGGCTCATGGATGCTGCCTTTTTGCATTGATGTCTTTTCTTTCTTGAAATCCTCTTTTATCTTAAATGCTCCTCTATGTATTTTTGAGGTGTCCATTTTGCTTTTCAGGCCTGAAGTAGATGGTTGTTCTGGTGAAGAAATTGAGTTATCCTTTAAGCTTCTGTTTATCTTTGTAAAGGTTTTATATGGCAGGCATTGAATTTTTTGGATGATGTTATCCACATCTAGAAATGAAAAGATGGTAGAAGACCAGTCTCCCAAAAAGAGCGGTTGAATTTTAAAAGCAGAGATTGCTTTCTTAGTTAAAGCAACAACCATCTCTGTAATAATTGTACTGTTATCATCTTTCTGAACATTGTTAGGTCCATATATTTCCATGACTTGTTCATACACAGAATCAGATAATTTACCAACTATCTCTTTACCTATTGATGGACAACAAAATGTTTCTTCAGCATTCTCTAGAACTTTAATTTCACTTTTCCTAAATTCCCCTATCAGGACATTTGCAAAATTTATAGCCATGCTCACAAGTTGTTCTTCTGACATTTCTTTGTCCATAGGATTTTTATCAATACTTTGGACAGTTAAAAATTTGTGAACGAGGTTAATTATAACGTCTTCCAAAAACGAAGCCGAATACACAGAAGCCTCTTGTGGTAGCGATGATGTTTTTCCTATAGCAGGATCTGAGAGTTTATTGGCATAGTCATTTTCAGGTAAGTCATGGGAAGATGGTACTTCGTCACATAAAAATGGCTGGAGATGGTGATCTACAATTCCCTTCATAATGGAACCAGCTATTCTCTCAAGGAAAGACCCTCGTCTGTGGCATGCATCTTTCTGTGAGTCAGCTTGAAATTTAATTTTTTTCAGGTTGTTACATATGGAGTCAACAAAGTTCTCAGTTGCCTCTAATTGCACACTTCCTGCATGGTCCTTTGCAGTGGCAAGTCTAATCTCATGCCCGGAAATTTCTGTTATGATTTCATCAGTCAGCTTTGAAGCTGCACTCACAAAATCGTAATCTGGCACTTCTTCTTTTTCTAGTTCAGTTTCAGTTGCAGATGAAGGGAATATATAAGCTAGAAGTTTGTAAATTATATCTTCTAAAAGGGAGCGAGGCAAAACAGTGATGCACGATGGCACGTGCCTATCATTATTGATGACACCGAGCACCTTCCTGATGATGCTCTCATCTTGTAGGGTGGTGTAAGAAGACATTTCAAATTCCCCTGAAACTAAAGCCTCCACTTGATAATCATAAATTTCTTCTAATAGCAAGTAATATATCTGCTTTCCAAAATCATTGACATCACTTTGCATGGCCCTATAGACATGAATTAGAGATTTATAGTCATCTAATATTTTTTCATAAATTAGGTTAACAGTTTTGTGAACCATTTCTTTATATCCTTCTGAAAGATAAAGATTTTCATCCAAGTTCTCTAAAACTAAAACCTCTGATGCAGTGAATTCAGACACAATCGATCTTACTAATGCTGTAACAATTTCAGTAACGTTGCCTGTTGCTTTATGTGGTTTTTTGTCAGACAAGATATTATGTGAGAATACATAAAGGATTTTGCATAAAAGCTCAGAAATTACTTCTTCCAAAAAGACAGCTGAATTCATAATGAAAGATAGTTCTCTTTGTTTAGGATCTCTTGCTTCCTGTTTATAAGTCTGATCAAGTTTGCCTGAAGGAGGAGTTTTATCTACAGGTAAAAATGAGTGAAGATGATGATTAAATATTTCTTTTAGTATATAACTTGCTATTTTTGTAACAGGTATGTTACTTATGCCTTTTTTATCTTTCGTAAGAGAATGGTACAGATCTGAATGAGAAATATCAGTATAAATGGCATCTACCATAACCTGAATGTCTTTGTCTGAAACCATATGTTGCTTTTCATTTCCATGTTTAGTGATACATATTGCATGTTTAGAAATTATTGACATGATTTTATCAATCAGTTCCATAACTGTGTTACTTAAGTCCAATTGCAAGAGTTCTGGATCTTCTGCACCGAAGTCAAGTGGATTTATCTGAGATAAAACCTGGGTGACTATTTTTTCCAAGTGTGTGTGTGATAATATGGTGCTATATTTTGTAGAAGTTTGTCTTCGGAGTCTTGATTTAGTAATATCACAATGAACTCTTTTTATCAAAACATCAATATTGAGTTTTACGTTTGACTTAAAAGGCAATTTTGCTATGAAATCTGGATAAATTTGGAAATCAACAATTTCAGCCAGGATAATTTTAGTTATCCTCTCAGCCAATGTCATTGTGTCACTGAAAAAATCCATATCAGGCGGTAGTTCTAATTCATGTTCTTGTAAAACTTTGCTATACACCGTGTCTGTAATTTTAAGGATTAAATCTCTGTGTACTGTTGGCAGACATAATTGCTCCTTATCATTTTCTAGGATGATAATTTCGGCTTTTGAGAATTCTTCTGTTATCAAATATATGAGTTCTTCTGCTATTTCCAAAAGTTCATTCTCTGAATCTCTAATTGAGTTAGTTTGCACAATGCCTAACACTCTATGGAATATTTTTCTTAAAACCCCACAGATCACATCTTCCAAAAAAGCTGAGGGATAAGCACTGGCAAAAAACTGTTGCTTTCTTGCATAATTGAAGGATGCACACGTTGAAGAAGGTGACATATTTCCATACACAAAAGGATGAAGATGTTGTTGGCAGATATTTTTAATGATAAAGCCTGCTATTCTATCAATAAGAACCTCATTACTACTGGTGATATTATGCTCAATTTCTTCTTGAGACCCAGAGTTTTGCAAAATATTTCTGAATACTGAGTCAACGAGATGCTGAGCCTCGTCATCTGAATAAACAGAGTCAATTTCTCCTTCATCTTTTGAAAATCGAATTTCATGCTGGGAAATTTTCACCTTAATATCATTGATTAGTTTGGAAGAGATGTCATTGACATTAATTTCTGATCTGTCTTCTGAAGTTTCTGCATATGGAAGCACGCACAACGGAGAAGGAAAAATTCTAGATAAGAGTACTTTGATTAGGTCTTCTAAAAATGTGTATGGTAACATAGTATCATATGGAGATAAATGCTGGTTTGGCTTGGTAGATTTACTGATCCCACTAAAGATGTTCTGAATAACATTCTCTGCTGTTAAAGTGGCATAAGACGATGTTGATAAATCCCCAGAAAATAGCGGATGAAAAAGATAACCAGCGATATTTTCCACAATTAAATTGGTAACATTTTCTGCAAAAAGTTCACTGTCTCTGAGTTCTTTATTATCATCCTCTGGGGCCAGCCCATGCTGCTTCAGTACATTTTTATAAACTGAATCAACAAGCTCATCCACAGTGTCTGTATCAATATTAGGAAAAGAATGCTTTTGATCATCACGAAGAATACATATTTTAGCTTTGCTAAAATGGTTATTTATTGAGTTTACTAATTTTTGGGCCACTTCATCTAGTTCAATCTCAGTGTTACAGATTGGATTGAAAATTTTTGATAAAAGCCGGCCAACAACTTCTTCTACAAAGGCATTAGGATAAAAACTCATACCTAATAAGGATGGAGTCTTGCAGTATCTCTGTGGTTGTGTGACTTCACTGAGAACCTCTTTAACCATATTAGATATCTCATCCAATGGAGTCTTTGGAAGAGGTAGGACCTCTCTACACAAAAAGGGTTCAAGATGGTTTTCAATGATCTCTTGAATAATAAGACTAGCCATTTGATCAACCATAATTGGGCTTTGGCTTGCTGTGAATGTCTGTATTGACACAAGAGAATTATACATCTGCAAAATATTGCCATAAATGGACTCCACCATATTTTGAAGGTTATTTTCTGTATATAAATGCTGATAATCACATTTAGTGAGCCAAATCCTATGCTTTGAAATGGATAGCATAACTTTATTTGTTATACAGGTGGATAGCTCATTAAAATCTGAAGACATTAAGTCATTATTTCCCAAGCATGAAGCCTTGACGGCTAGAGGAAGGAGTT
>PVKS010047861.1:0-12657 GCA_004027875.1 Aplodontia rufa | reverse complement strand
GGCAGATGCCAAGGATGCACACTCATGCTGATGAAGGGAACTGATGACCAGGAGGAGAGTAGATGCCAAGGATGCACACTCATGCTGATGAAATGAATGGATGACTAGGAGGAGGGCAGATGCCAAGGATGCACACTCATGCTGATGAAGGGAACTGATGACCAGGAGGAGGACAGATGCCAACGTTGCACACTCATGGCGATAAAAGGAACAGATGACTGGAAGGAGGGTAGATGGCAAGGATGCACACTCATGCTGATGAAGGGAACGGATGGCTGGGAGCAGGGCTGATGCCAAGGAGGGATGGACCTGTGGTGATTTGTTCCAGTCAGCTTTTTGTAGTCTTTCTAGGCAATAAAACCAATTATGATTTATAGCAGTGTTGATGTAGGAGCAGTTTTGGTTTTAATTCCACGTAGAATGAAAAGACACTTTGAAGAAAATTGCCCATGAAAGCCAACAGCAGTTGCTCTCTTGGTTCGTTTTCCAGACATGGAACTGAGAATGTTCAAGAATCTGTATGTGGCCTTGCCCTCAAGCAACATCTGAAACAGACTCGCTGTCTCTGGAAGAGCTTCACCTCCTTCTGACATGTGAGGATCAAGATTTAAGGCCTGTGTAATTTCTAAGATTTAGGATTAGGGCCGGCAAACATAATACCCCCGACAGCGTAAATTCCTCTGAAGATGGTGTTTGTGTCAGGATGAGCAGCCAGCCCAGGTGAGCAGCCTGCCTGCCAGGAATGCTGCTCGCTCCCGACCTGTGTGGAAGGCTCTCCAGCCCTTCCGGAAAAACATTCCGTGCGTGTTCATTCTGTGTGATTTGAAAGACACAAAACCTTTTATGATCTGTAATTTGAAAAGGAATGCATTATTTTATTTTGCTTCTTCTTGAAATGGTATGTCTTAAACCAATTTTGTTTCAGTCCACGTCATCCTGATGTCTGTAGCACTTGGTGTGGAAATCTAATGAAATTCTTCAGATCAACTGCAAGTATAATCCATCTGATTTGTATTTTCCAACCTGAGGAGAGGGTATTCTTGATTATAATAACTGATCATAGGGTGACATCCTATTTTAAAATTTTGTAACATTTGTAGCATTTTTGTAACATTGATTTATTTGATCTATGGTAGGAAAATATGGATCAAGTGTCTCAAGTCAACATTGGGAAATAATGCTCAGAAAGGTTAGGTGACTTTCCTGAGGCCACACAGCTCTGAGTGGAACTGCTTCTGAAACTGACTCTTCTGTGTTGTCCTTAGACTTGCTCCATTGTACTGCAGTAGCAGTCCCAGTTCTCTGAAGTCCCCTGAGGCTGGAGAGAAGAAGCAAAGGGTCCAGTCCCAGTGGGGCTGCATTGTACCGTTCCTGCCCGAGTTTCAGTTACTGCCCACCCTTGAATACATTCCTTGTAACTCTGAGGGTTTCTGGCTTGCAAGCACCGCCAGCCTCCTCTCATAAACCCTGTGTGGAAGGAGCGACTGAATCCGTAATGCCCGTGCTCTGGAGGCTGCAGGGACAGAGCAGGTAACTGTCCCTCCTCCCACAAGGGCAGCTGTGCTGGAAGACAGGTGGGGATGAGGCTGCAGAGATTCCCCACTGCTGTTCAGATGGACACAGCGGCTGGACCTTGTGGGAGGTGACCACCATCCCCTCCAGCATAGCTGTGGTTCACTGTGTTTCAGGGCACACAGTGCTGGGCATCCGGATCCTAATCCCTCTCCTACCAACTGTATCCCGGGAGCTGAGCAAGGCAATGAAACCAGTGGGCTGCCAGGGACCCATGTCCAGAACGAGGGCTGCGGTGTTTTCCAGGTCTCAGAAGCAGCGCTGCCTGTGGCTCCTGCTGCCTCCAGTGCGGGTCGGGGACCTTTCTGCAGAAGCCTGCAGTCATTTCTTTTAAGCACAGATCAAATAGGAGTCACAAAGATGGTGAACATATAGGGAAGTGGCCCGGGGGGAACTTTAGGAGATGGATAATTTATCCTGGAGAAAGAATTGCTGAGAGGTGGCTTCACAGAGCTTTTGAGCTGAGCAGAAGCTAAAGGAAGCCCTGAACCCAGAGCCGGATCCCAGGGTGCAGGTGGGCTGGGCTCTGACACGGGGCTCCAGGAGGCCAGGCCCCGGTCCTTGTGCTGGGCAGGGCCACCTCCCCAGGGGCTGCTCCGCAGGGTCTCCAGCAATCTGAGGTCCCACTCTTCTTCCTCCTGGTTCTTTTCTCCTCCTCCACTCCATCCGTGGTTCACACCGAGGAACAGTTATCAAACACTCCTACGTGTTGTACCCCTCTATTCTATTTCTTTCCAATGTTCTAAAACTATTTTTCCTTATCTGCAAACTAAACAGGGAGATACGTTGACTGCCCCTAGAGGGACTGGGAGTCCGAAACGAAGGCGCTGTAGGGATTGCAGAGCCTGGTGAAGCAGGATGTGCTATGTGGGGCGCTGTGCTCAGCACTAGGTGTCAGGGCCCCCAGAGGTGGCAGATACTCAGAAACTGACTGAGCCGCTGAGTGCTAGAAGCCTGGGGCGAGCTGTGCAGCAGAGTGCAAGCCGCAGCTCCTCGCGATCCCTGTGGCTGCTGGTCTCCCTAGGTTCCCTGCAGTTGGCACATCCGTGCAGTTCCTCACAAGGCTGCCTTCCCTCCTGTGTCTGGTGCCAAGTCAAGCTCCAGTGCCACCCCTCCACGGGGAGCTGCAGTCCCTGTGCCTCCTGTGTCACCTGAGCTCTGGAGCCCCAGGGACGGCAGACAAGTGTGTCCCAGGCTTTCTCTCTGGCCTCTTGGCCTTGCTGAAGATGGAATCAGGGTCTCTATTTTTGCCCTTGTTGTTGCTATTTGGTTTTTAGAGAGGTATCGTGCCAGGATTTCCATTTTGAAAGATGAATATCAAGATGAAGAAACTATTACATTGAGAAAATAGAAATAATTTTTATTTTACACCCATACGCATGCTGCACTTCTAAAGGTGTAATGGTTGCTGATTTAAAGAACATCTACTGTTCAATGGTGGAAGTTCTCGCAGAGGGAAGGCACATGAGCGGCAAACTTCTCCAGAGCTGGCGGCATGGGAGGGGGCCCATCTGCAGAGGGCAAGGCTGAAGAAAGTTCTGGACCATGCCACAGAGATGTGAGGACAGTGATGGTTGCAATATGAGGTCAGTCAATCTTGCAGGCAGTCCATGAAAGCAGAACTGAGCAGCAGCCTTCAAGTTAAGAATTGAATCCAGGAATACCAAGAGGACACAGGAACAGGAAGGTTAGAAGCACTCTGCGAGCAAGGGTTTGTTAGGGAGGGAGAGAGATCTGCTTGCTCAAATTGTCAGTACAGTGTTGACAATTCTGGGCTGGACCATGGAATTGAGCTGGAAGGGGCACCAGCAATGTGTCTGTGGTCAGGAAGAATACCACCCGACTGGTCCCGGGCAGCAATGGTTGAGTACAAATTTAAAAATTGCATTAGTTCATTCAGTGCACTTTTTTTTTTTTTTTTTTTGAGAGAGAGAGAACCAATTTTATTTATTTTTCATCTGGCCTTTGTTCCTCTGACACTTAGTGGTATGTACCTGGGTCCTTGCACAGTGCCAGGCGAGCACTCTAAACAATGAGCCCTGCTTCAGCCCCCATTCAGTGCATGTTTAATTGAACATTTTCAAAGCATCTGGGGATACTAAAGCGCATAAAAGTGTGTGATTCTTGCATGGCCTGGACGTCTGAGGACAGAGCATGTGCATTTCCTGCATGCAAGAGCCTTTCCTAGGTTTGCTGTAGGACTCTCAGCAGCTGGAACAGGGGCTGGTGCAGAAAGTGCTTCATGCTGCTTCATTCCAGGGACACCCAAACAGCCCTGGGGAAGGGAACAACACCGTCCCGTTACACCGTTGAGAAGGTAGCTGGGTAGTAGGAAGAACAGGGGTTGTGAAGCCGGTCAGACCTTTGCCAGAATTCCTGTTGGCCTATTATCCTGAACTCTGATTAATGTACAGTGGGGGCTCACTATATTTCAACATGCCCCTGAATGGAATCACAAGCTGCACTACGCTACATGCGCTCTGTGTTAAGTGTGACACCGGATACCTAGCCCACTACCTGTCACGTGGGTGGGCAAAGTAAATAAAAGTTGCGCTTTCTTCAAGGGGAACATAAGGTCCTCCCTCCGGGGGACTAAATTGAAATGGGAAGGGTGTCACTGGCCAGGGCTGTGGTACGTGCAGACACAGGTGCCCTAACCTTGTGAACATTTATTTGGGCAGGTGCGTGCAGAAACGTTCTCATGAAAACGGCTGTGCGTTTTATTTTCATGATTCATTTGCACATCAAGAAAAGAGTGATAAACTAAATCCTGTTTTTCATGACCATGGGTTCAATTTCAGCAATGTTTCACTGAGTACATGGAAGAGAACTCAGATATCATGAATCAGTGCTGCAAAGCTCGTGTGCAAGTGAACAAAGTGACCCTGTCAGGCATGCCGCTCCGTCTTCATAGCCTTCATCAAACCACTTACTTGGTGAACTTAGGTGATTAGACCCTGCGCAGCAGCTCTATAATTTTGTCTTCGTAGAGAATCTTACCAGTAGGCATTTCTGTTTCACCATTTGGTGGCTGGTTGGTCTGACAACAGTTCTGTAATTGCTCAACACTATTGTTACAGGCATGTTTCTCAACATGATAAGTATTTATTCAAGAACGACTAATGACTTTTACGCCTCCTGTTAGGTATCTGCTCAGCTCCAAGGATGTAAAAGTGATTACAACCCAGCCCCTGCCTTTCTGTCTGATGTGGGAAAGAGACATGACGTCAGTTCCTCTCGCTAAACGCGCTGAGTGCCCCGGTGGCCATGCACACAGGAAGCTCAGGTGAATCGATGGGTAGCAAGAAAGCCTTTCAGGGAATTGGGAATGAAAATAGCTTCGAACTAGGCTTCAAGTGCTTCAGGCTGCGGAAGCAAAGAGCCATCACTGTAAAGAGGTCCCCTGGAGGACGGATGCTGCTTCTGGGAGTTCTCCGCAAGGCTGAGAGTGGCAAAGGGCTCCCACTTACTCTGCCAGCCCCAGTCAGGGATGCCTGCGGGGCTCACCTGTCTTGTGAATGTGACCCGGGTCTCTCCTTGCTAATTCACACTTCCCCAAGCTGAATTCTTCTCAAAGGGCCCGGGCAGTAGATGATCTGTCCTCATGGGAGAGGATGCCTGGTTTAGGAAGTCTATTAAAAATGATGCTCTCCGTGCCTGGCGCATTTCATGTAAGTAGACGTTCCTCCGTCTGAACTCCTGGCAATAATAACATTACAGCTTTATTTATAGCACAGAGCTGTCAGTCGCTGATGACGCATGAGCGTGGCATATCACTCAGGGGAGGGCTTCCCGATGGCTGCTTCAGGGGTACCAGAAACACGTCCGCAGCACTGATTAACGAGGAGAGTGAGACAGACTTCAAGATAAAGACACAGTTCTGAGAGGCTACTTATTTTTACTTTATGTATTTATTTTCTTATTTATTTATTTTACCTGTGAGCTCTTTGAAAGCATTCCAAGCTAAAGATGCTCCCCCAGGCTTCTTAGTGGCTCAGACTGCCTGACATTCACATTAAACGCTTCAGGTGACCTCTGTGGGGTCTCTCTAGTGCTTGGCCTAGGGAAGGTGCCTCAAAGGCAGTACATTCAATGATGTCACTAGAGATATGAATGACAGCGAGCTAGGGTCACATGTTAGAGAGCGAGGTGAAATTGGGAAAGAGGCAGATCCTAGTTGGGTTTTGGGCTCTGCCACTGTGTGAGTCTGAAATACTATTTGCCTTCTCAGACCTTCAGCTCCCTCTTGGAGTAAATAAGGATGACAGTCCCTACAACACGGAGTTTAAGTAAGACACAATATGACTATATTATAATGCCACTGCAGGCTTGTACATAATAAATACTAAACAGCAGCTCCCATTTATATTACATTCAATGAAAAATGTGTTTTCCCAGTGGAAACTTAGCACAGGCAGACAAGTTTTATAAAGTCACCAAATTTCTGTTGTCATAAGCTGATTCTATGTGCACAAAAATGAAATGAAATTTAAAAGTTACCCATAACTATCTGGTTATTTTTAAGCTTCAGGTAAGAACCATACTGATAACGAATTCAGGACCTGAGTTGGAGAGAGCACCTCCTAGGGGCTGTGGGCAAGCAATGTAACTGCTTGACTTCCTGTCTGGGTCTGCTTTCTGCTGCTATAACAAAACGCCCCAGACTCAGTGGTTAATGAGGAAGAGAGGGTCATTCACCTCACATTCTGGAGGCTGGGAAGTCCCAGAGCATGGGCCTCTCCCTGCGTCTTAACAGGAGGGTGTCGTGTGGTGAGACAGAGCCAGAGAGCCAGCTTGGGCCTCGCTTCTCCTTTTCATAACCCCATGACCTTACCCAATCCTCATTATCCCCCAGAGACCCATGTGAAGCTGGGGCACATTTTCCACTGCGGCAGTTCCAAGCCGTCTCTTCGCAGCCACAGGACAGGAATGACAGTGTTCCTCTCTTTGTGGTGCGCGGTGGTTTCTGAGGCAAAATTAACAACAATGTTAGGAAATCAACACTGTACCTGTCTAAGGCAGGTAAGATCAGGGGCCACTGAGGACGGACTTTCCATCAGGCCAGGAAGAGCGACTGGGGTCTAAGAAGGACACTTCCGGCAAAGAAAGCAAACAAAATAAGCATAGGAGGTGAGGCCCCTAGAGAGAAGGAAGCTGATGTCCCCAGGGACCGTCCGGGCAAACGTCAGAAGACTCTCTGGAGAAGCAGGGCCTGAGTGTCAGACACTCCAAGCAGGGAGTCGTAACCTGAGAATTCAGGGTCCTAGGCTGAGCAAGGCTTCTAGAAGCAGTCCACCAAGGGGAGCACATCGGGGAAGGGGAAACCAGCAACGCGCTTCCTTTCCAGGTCCTCCACAGGGGCGGTCCGAGTGCAGGCTGCTCTCAGCGCCTGACTGGTTCAGCCTTTATACAACCACGTCCTGCACACCCGATCTGCACACCGCTCCAGGTGTCGTCAGAATCTCAGCCCCGCTCCACACACAGCGTATATCAGATTCAGCCTACTGACACCACGGAGTCACATTCCACCAGTCCTGGGCACTGGGGACGTTGGCTTGGACACTGAAATAAACTAGTGCTGAGCCTCCTTGTGGGGTGCTCAGACCCCAGAGCTGTTGAGTGGACAGTGGAGGAGCCCACTTCTATCCTCAGCTGGAGCCGGCCGGCTAATACACTGCTGGCGCAGCTCTGGCCATCACCCTTCCACCTGCAGCCCGCAGCGGGAAGCGCAGAGGCCTCTGCTCAGACACCCAAAGCCCATGCTCCCGTCGCGCTGCAAGGCAGAATTTCGCTCACCTTCGTTGCGTTTCCGATATTCCGATGCTGTACAAAAACACCATTGTTTTACTGAGTTAGAAAATGAATGGAGTCTTTGAGGACTGGATGACTTTGGTGAGAAGCCTGCGGGTGGATACACAGGGGGCGGAGGTTTGAGGCCCGTTTAAGCGAAGCTGGGCTGCCCCAGCTCCCTGCAGCTCCAGCCACCGCACAGGCGGACACCGGCTCTGCAGCACAGGTGAGTGTGCATTGCACCTGTTCAAAGCATGAGGTCTCCATAGGAAACATCACACGTTAGGTGAGGGAAGAGGGACGAAAGGCCATGATGGAAGTGAGGGGCGAAGTCGCAAGGAAAATAAAATGCAGCCCAGAAGAGGGATTGGCCCATGAAAACCTCAACAGGGATCTGGCATTTGCTGTACGGTTCCCAGCGTGACGAATGTGGCCAGCTGCAGGGCCCCATCTTGACCTGGGGACTGGCCGCACAGGAGTGCAGTCCCTGAACTCGTGCCATCTGCGCTCCACGTGCCATGAGGATTTCTCTGTGCACCTCAATAAGCTTTCAAGCCAACAGAAAGGATTCGAGTTGAAAAGACACTGGGAAAGCAAAGGGGATGTTGGATTAGGACAATTCTTCATGTCATGAGGAGACAAAATGAGTCCTCTCCGTCACTTTCATCAATCAGCTATGTTGTAGCTGCTTTTTCACTGCTGTGACCAAAAGACCTAACAAGAACAATTTAGGGTAGAAGAATTTATTTTTGCCCTCACGGTTTCAGAAGTCCACACTCCTCTCTTCCTGGGGCCTGAGGCAGAACAGCATGGTGAAAGAGTGTGGAGGAGGAAGACTGTGAAGGAGAGAGGGAGTGAGAGAACGCCCTCCTTACCACAACAAAATTTAAACCCCAAGGCACACCCCCGGCGACCTCCCTCCTGCACCTCCCTCCCACCTGCGCAACTAACCCGCAGCTGATCAGCTGATCCCTAGCGGGGTTAACACGCTGTTGAGGCGCAGCCCTACTAACCCATGCGCTCCTGCTCTACGCTTCCTTGCTTGGTCTCACACACGAGCTTCTGGGGCACCACTCATCTAAACCACAGCAGCCTATGTTGAGGAGGGTGCTCTACCGTCTGAGTGAGGTGCACACCGTAGCGGCCTCTCTTCATGCCCCTACTGTTAAAATTCCATGAGCGTGGGCCCAGGCTTCTGTCCTAGAAGTGACAGTCACTCCCTCGGGGCTGTGTGCAGCCTCCTGACTGCCTCACCCTCTTCTCCCACAGCAGACAGAACTGATTCCCAAGACGGCCGTCAGGGCAGGCCCCATCCACCAAGCCAACATCCTCTGCTGGTACTGACCCCACCCTCTCCAGCCTCGGTCACACTGACCACACGATGGGCCACGCTGTCTGCTCTTTGGTGCCTTTGCCTTTTCTTTCTTTCTTTCTTTCTTTCTTCCTTCCTTCCTTCCTTCCTTCCTTCCTTCCTTCCTTCCTTCTTTCTTTCTTTCTTTCTTTCTTTCTTTCTTTCTTTCTTTTCTCCCGTACTCCTGCATGCTGGGCAATCGCTGTAACCTCCAAGCCACTGCTCCACCCCCTTGTGGTTTCTTCTGCTTGCTAAATCCTTCTGCAGGTCTTTGCTTGCCTGTCTCCTCCTCCACGCGAGGTTCTCCCACAAGGATCACCACACCAAGCCCCTCCCCAGATGATGGATTCCCCCCAACTCCCCACTCAGGTTCTCTCCTTTTCCCTTCTGAAGGTTGCTAATTTGCCTTATGAGGACTTCATGGTTCCAGCCAAGGGCAAAGGCGATTATGAGACAGGGCCACTCCTGGATGCGCAATGTGGCCATTTTCCTTGTTTTATTTTTTCACAGCACAACAAAGCAACAACCACTCACTTTGCAACTTAGGAAGACCCCATTTGGTTTGGACTCTCAATTTTAGAGTTGCTGTGTATTAAATCAGTGCACAAAAGACTCGGTTGTTAACATTCAGCTTTGCTTTGTGACTGCATGGAATTGTCTTTGTGCTCTGCTATTGCATGAGGGCATTTGAAAATAATACAATATCCATTTAAGGGAGATTGAGCAGAAGGTTATTGTAGTCTGAATACATGAGTGACTAGCTCTTTAGAATAAATATCCATTAAATAATAGTAGTCTGTGTATGAATCTTATCAAAATGCTTCAAGGCAACCACAGTTAATGAGTTGATCATTATTACTCTTTAAAAAAAAAAAAAACATAGCTATCCAGGGAAGTGACTATTCCTTTGAATGGAACTATTGTAATCCAGCTATACACACAGAAACACATAACTGTTTTGTGACATTTCCTTTTTACTCATGATTTTAGAAATTAAGAATTCAAGATCACTAAGATAAAATTAGTGGCCATGTTCTCAGATGCTCGGTAGCTGTGTGACTTCTCTAAGACACAGACCCTTTCGAAATTGAAACTAATAACGTTTGCATCATCTCTCACTCTAAATGTCCTGGTGCTTGCAGAAATGTTTTATAAGTTATGAGATGCTTCAGGAGCTTTGGCATGATGGTCCCCTTCAGCATATGATAATGGGAATCTTAGCACAGGTCCTGAGAATGTCCCAGCCTAGAGCACAAGAGACTGTCAGGGCCATACAGGAGCAATGGCAGGGACATGCAGACCCTTGCAGATTCTATTCCAGAGGTCCAAGTGGGTGCATCATCATTGTTCGCAGGTTGACACACGTCTGTCTGGATTTACCTACAGGGTAAATGGTCTGCCTCCTCCCTTTGTGGGGTGAGATGCCTCAGTGGTTCTTCAGCACCTAGGTACTCAGCCTGACGTTCCTATGAGTCACGTCGTGGGATTCTCTTGCTTTAAAACTTCAGTTGGGGGAGAGTGGTGGCTACGCGGTTACTGTGTTTGCCTGGCACGCGTGAGTGCACGGGTTCGAACCCCAGCACCACGTACACAACAAAGTGTCAGAGCAACAAAAGCCACATGAAAAACTAAATGAAATTTATTCTTTCCGTCTGTCTTTCTCACTGTCCCTTTTAAAAAAATAAACAAACAAACCTTCAGGTTGTGTACATGTGAGTGACAGTAAAGTCCACATTGTTGCCATAAGTCACCAACCCTTTACAAAACGGCCGTGGCCAAGGTCTCCTGTTTCCCTTGGGAACACCTCAGCATCTTCCCCACTGCAGTCGTTCTTGTGCTTCACAAGCCCCATCCGGCAGGCACTTGCCCCAGATGTGGGCTGGGCTGATCACTCCCAGGTGTGCAGGTCTCCACCCAGGTGCCACCTCCTCAAAGAGGCTCCTGGGCCACCCCCGCCTGGCTTCCCTCAAGCCATCGCCTGCTGTGTAGTCTGCATCTCCTGTAGTGTGAGGATGAATCCTGGCTTTAGTCACAGGGTCACGGGGCCCTCCGTCACACGGGCACATGGCAGGCACATGGTGTTCAGTCACACAAGCATGCAGTACTCAGTCACATGGGCACAGGGTACTCAGTCACATGGGCATGTGGCACTCAGTCACACAGGCAAGGGGCACTCAGTTAACAGGCACAGGGTGCTCAGCAGGATGCAGGCTCATCAGTGTGCTGTCATTCAGCCCTAGGACATGAGCACATGGGTCAGTGCCAGGGGCAGTGAGGAGTCTCCATGCAGATGCCCCTAAGGTGGGAGAGACCTGAGTTGGTTTGTTGACTCCGATTTCTAGGAATCAGGTAGGGGCCAAGGCCTGCACTTGGGGCTTCCTTGCCTTCAAAGGGTTGTAACGTAATCTAACACACTGGGATTTCTACAGAAGCATGGGCCTCACTCTGACTTGAAGGAGGAACATAAGTCCACTAGCCCAAGGAGGTGGAGTGGGCGACATCCTGGGCACAGCTGGCTAGGCAGGCTCAGTCCGCATGGCTCCCACATGTGCTTTGGCATGCACGGTGCGCAGTAGAGGGGAGGTCCTAGGGAAGTCCACCAGGAACTGGGACCACGGATGACTTCGCATTTCAGAGCATGTGCCCCTCTCCACATCCATTTTGATTTAAATCCACTAATTTATATATGCATGATTTGTGATAGAACTTACATATCTAATTCTACATGAATAAAATGTATAAATAAATACAAACATATGTACATTTTGACATGTAATAAATATAAATTAAACATCAACTTTTAAGTCAGGGTGCTTCTCTATTCCATTATGTATCTGTTTGTCTTTAAAATCTATTTAAACTTGTCTAAGAATGCACTGAAAATAAAAATCTGGCAAGAATTAATTTTTGATCTACAAAAAAATCCTACAAATTTTTTAACTATTTTTTTTAAAGAGAGAGTGAAAGAGACAATCAACTTTATTTAGATTTTCATGTAGCTTTCGTTGCTCCAAGATTTCGCTGTGTCCGTGGGGCTGGGGTTTGAACTCGGGTCATCACACATGGCAGGCAAGTGCAGTAACCACTGAGCCACTGCTCCAGCCCCCCAAATCCTGCCATTTCAAGGGTGCCCTGAAGAGGAATACCTTCCCATTTCCTTTCTTGTAATGCAGGCTCATGGGTGGCCAGAGGTGGCTTGAGACTCCAAGGAGTCTCCTGGAGCTCCTCAGAAGCTCTCTGAAGGGACAGTTTAAAGACCCTGAGAGAAGGGCAGGATTAACGATGAGGCACCTTTCCTAGGAAAGGCGGCAGAGACACTGCAGCGGCAGGCGCTGGAAGGCCAGCAGTCTGAAGCCTGGGGGGTGAACCGCCACCTGCTGCAGCAGCCTGCACAGCCTGGCCTTTACTGGTGCTTAGGAAGGTCCCCTTGTCCCACCCATTTGGTTTTTCCAAGCCTCGTGCCTCTAAGCTGGGTCACTCATGCCCATCGGAAAGAACAGACAGAGCAGGGGCAGGGGCAGGGAGGAGCTGAAATTCAGAAGCGCTTCCTGGTGTGAGTCTGACCTTTGCTCCTATGATGCTCAGTCCAGTGAATCAAAGGCAGGGGCATGCATGAGTCACTGTCCTGCGCTGTCACCAGGGAGTATGGTCAGACATCAGGGCTCCTCCCTTTGCCGTAAGCTTCAACTGGAGCGCTTGGCTCTGCACCATGTAGCTACGTATCCACAATACGTAGATGCTTGATCTTAAATTTACAATAGAACACGGTAACACCTGCAAAATGTTCCCTTCGAAATGAGAGCAGAATTGTCCTCAGAAGCTACTGACCTAAGACAGCATTTCATTCAATCCCCTCATTTGGCCTGAGCAAGGCCCAGAGAGAGTGGGAAAGAGTCCGCGATATGCCTGCCAGTGAGGACACTGCAGAGCCTAGGACCTGACAC
>PVKS010047860.1:0-12649 GCA_004027875.1 Aplodontia rufa | reverse complement strand
TATTCAGCAAGATCACTAGAAAATTCTAAAGGAAAACTGCACAAAAGAAGACAAATTCGATCATACGATGTCAATCAAATAATGAGTAATAAGCCAGGAAAAGAGCAGCAGAAACAGGACACTGAAGACCAAAAGAAGGTTCTCTTTATTTTTTAAGAAAGAGAGAATTGGGGCTGGAGTCACGGCCTGGCGGTTATGGTGCTTGGCGCTTGCCCGGCATGCGAGAGAGAGAGACAGAGAGAGAATCAGTTTTATTTAGTTTTCCACATGGCTTTCATTGCTCCAACACTTGGTTGTATACGTGGTGCTGGGGTTCGAACCAACATCATTGTACATGCCAGGCAAGCACCGAAACCACTGAGCCACTGCTCCAGCCCCCAAAAGAATGTTTGTAAGTTGATTTTTATCTCTGTCCCTGCCCAATATATCAGAGCTCTTCCCCTCAGAGTACCTCCACCCAGCACACAATGTTCTTAGATGCTATGATATCAATTTTGCTTCAATAAAACAGAGATGTTCTTCTTTAGGGAGGTTTGCTTTTATGTAAGCTGACAGATATGCTTAATCCAAGTATTAAATTCACTAAAGAGCTCTTGGCTAATAATGAAGTCAATCAAAAAGAAAAAACTAACAAAAGAAAGAAAAAAGTTAAGCACCGGCAGACTGATTTATCTCACAGAGGACTGGGACTGTGAACAGGATATAACAGATTTTTCTGAAAGCAGAGAATATTACTATCAGAATGAAAAATCTTACGCAAAAGTTATTTTCATTTATGATGGGATTTCAGTTAAACGAGAGTTCTTAAGTAATAGTTAATTATAGGTAATAAGAAAATACCACCCTTGGGTCTTAAGAGTGAATATTGTAACTGTGGTTAATAAGTAGTGGAACTAAGAACACATTGCATGCCCTGGTTCTCAAGATTAAAGCAAAGTATTACCTCCCTTGCTGCTTCCCTTCTCCTCCCCTTTCTCCCTCCCTCCCTGTCCCTCTTCCTTTTTTTAGCTAATAAGGACCAGAATCAGGTAGGTACCCAGATGAATCAGGAACTATTCTTCCTGTTATCAGACTTGGGAAGTAGAAATAGCACACATATACACCGTCGACAGGGTTCCCGTCATTTTAGAAAAAACTGTAAAAGTGCCTTGGTCGTGCAGAAGCAAAAAATGCTACTTTAACTTTCCTGTTTCAACCTCAGAAAGCCCCTAAGGCCATGCAGGGGGCAGCCTATTTTAACAAGGAAATATCTGAATCTTCAGAAGGTTAAACAACTTGCCCAGTGCTCAGCTAAAATAATAACACAAATAAATAAATACAGGTGAGATCAGAATTCTGGGACTCTAACTTAAATATTCATATTCTTTCCTAATCCTGACTCCCTGATGCTTACAGAATCTGTAGAGATGTAGGAGTAAAGGAAGCAGGAAACAAAATAAACCCAAGGAAAGTTCCAGAAAAAAAATGAAATCCATGTAAGAAGAGTGGTAAAGTCATGGTGGTTGGACCTTGGGTTGACCTGAAGGGGAGTAGTTGAAAATACAAGGAACAGAAGAAGATGCTGACTCCTGAAATCTTAGGGATTTTCAAGCCCCTTCACAGGAAGGTTCGCTTCTGTTGGTCCTTAGATAATTCTGAGTCACAGGACTCTGAGTGATGTGAAGTCACAGCAGTATTTGGTTATTATAATAACTGAGGTGGAGACTGAAGATGGAAACGAGGGTGGAAGTTGGAGCAAGCTATAATTATAATTACATAATTAACCTGAAGCCTTGGCCAATAGAAGTGTTCTAAGAAACAGGCAGGAGACATGGAGGAACATGGCGGCAAGGATTCCAGTAGCAGTGCCTGGGAGGGTCATGTTCAACCCTTTATTTCTCTAGGCCTCATTCAAAAATCAGTATAAACCAACTCTTTAGAAGTACCGTAGATCATTCCACATTTGCAGACAAACTGAGCAGCTCAACTGCCTGTATTTTCTTCTCTCACAGTGTAAAGATGAAAAGATTAGTTTGCCAAAGCATAACACATAGTCTCACATCTTGGTATTTATTGACTATTATTATTTTTGGATCAATCTATAAACAGAAATGCATCTCTCTTCAAAGTTTCCGTGTCACAGTATTGTCTTAGTCATGTCAATGTCACAACCAGAAATCACACGGAAACCCTGGATTTATCGAGGCAGGTATGAAGTCTTTGAAATGTACATAGGTACACACACACGCACACACACACACGCACACACACGATTAGACAGGCATGAAGATAAAAGCCACCTGATGTGGCTTTGAGTTGGTTTCTCCGGCAGAATTTTTGTTTTACTTTTGATGATGCTTATTGATAAACGGTAATTTTTCTAGTCCATTCAAGTTGCTTTCATCATTAAATTGCTTTCACAATTGTCTTAGACACTGTGTTCGAAGCTGCAAATTAAGAAGTGATGTAATCGTGGCTTCTTACTATGGGCAGAATCCAACACTGTTTCTTTGTTCCATGTAGACACCACACCAGGGTCAGCCAGTCTTACACAATGAATTAACCACTTGGAATGTAGAATTGTTGGAGATTATAAATTCATGGCAAGAGCAGAGAACTCCAGGGCTAAGTGGATGGGTGTGGGACGCTGGGGCTCGCATGCAACAGGACTACCGGAGCAGCTGCTGGCTGCATGGCAGACTTGTCGCCAGCTCAAGATAGGAAAGTGATCATTTCCATTCAAGTGCTCAAGAGTTTAAATACATGTTCCAAAAGCAAAAATGAAAACATCAATTTGGAACCAAGTATAACACAAACTTTTCTTGGTTCTTCTCCATTTCTCTGCCTTTTCACTGCCTTGATCCCTTCCTTTTCCAAAGAAATGATCACTAATGTTCGACACTATAGGGAGACATTTTGTGTATTTCATCATTACTGTATTCTTCACTACAAATCTACATGTTGGCAGTTATTATCATCCTCACTGTACTGAAAACTAAATATTGGCTTACAGTAAGAAGCCACAGTTATTTGACTGCCTACCAAAACTTCAAACTCCTCTTTCCATAGTGTAAGGCTGACCGGGACATCAGATAAAGAGTCAATTAGTTCTCCTGCACCCTTTGCATCCAGGTAAGGCCTGGATGATGAGTTTTGGTGGAGCAGAACTTTTGGGAACGGGAAGAATAACTCTCCTGCTCCCCCTCTATTTATCAATCAAACACAGCAGACTCTTGGTGCTTTAGACAGATCGCAGAACCATGAGATACAAGAAATAAAGACCAAAAACTACATCCAAGGACCCCCCCCCATTACACAACAGTCAGAAATAAACTTTTACTGTATTGAGCCCAGCTTCAGGATTTGATTGTTACAAAACGCACTGCCCTACATAATACAGGGCGTAAATAAAATCACTAAGGTCAATCAGCAGGCAGAAAAGAGAGCTAAGATTGAAATCTGATCACTCTTATCCCCAAACACTCAATTTTAAGTACAACCCTGAGAAAAAGGGCTTGTTAAATCACTGAAGTTACTTTCATTGTATTCCGAATAAACGTATGACTTCTAGTTCCCCAAATCTACCTGATCCTAATTTTTTAAATATCTTCTGCTACTCCCCCTCTCTTACTCTCCGTTTAAAAAAGCCTACACTCATCACCAGCAATAAACATTGTGTTTGTCCATCACTGAGATTGACATGGAATTTTTTCCTGCTACCTAGAAAGATCTCATTCCCATTCTTTTTTTTTTTAAAGAGAGAGTGACAGTGAGACAGAGAGAGAGAGAAAATCAATTTTATTTAGTTTTTCATGTGTCTTTTGTTGCTCCAACACTTAACTGTGAACATGGTGCTGGGGTTCGAACCTGTTTCCTCATGCATGCCAGGCAAGCACCGCAACCACTGAGCCACCACTCCAACCCTCCTCATTCCCATTATTAACCCTTATTTAGAATCATGCTTCAAAATAGAGAGTACTTTCTTGATGCTGATTTCCTGCCTTAACAAAAAATAATATTTTAGCTGAGTTTGGTCATTCAAGAGAAATGTACCAATTCAACCACGTAGATTTTATGCAAGAAATGAGCAAAAGAATCTACTTTCATGAGTTTGCATTTTAGAAGACAGAAACCATCAGAAGCGAAATAAATAATGGCATAATGGCAGTTAGGCTAAAGAACACAGAGAAGAATAGGCTGCTAAGGTTCCCTGACAAAGAGGAAAGTGCCCAGGTATGAAGGAGAAGATCTGGCTTCTGTGACTTAGTGAAGTTTGAGTCAAGGTTTGAGAGATGCCGAGAAGCTGGGTTGGCCAAAGAATGGGGGAAGCTAGAGAGAGGATTTTAGGCAGAAGGAACTTGGTGTGTTTGAACCACCAGTCTAGAGAATCATGGTATGTTTGAGAAACAGAAAAAGACAGTAGGGTTGAGACCAAACCGCACATCTTGGAGAGGGCATACAAAGTGCTATTAGTCAGGAAGGGCAGGGTCCTTTAGAATCTTGGAAATATGGGAAGGATTTTTGCCTTCACTCCATAGAAATGGTAAATGGAAGGTCAGGCTGAGAAAGCACACGGCAGGAAATGAATTTTATATAGCCATTATGGATATTACAGGGAGGATCAACAAGCGTAGGAGAGGGCCTGTGGGGAGCAGCAGGCAAGCTTTTGCTGTGATCCAGGTGACACATTGCATCCATTTGCACCAGGGAACAGCAGAAGAAATGGGAAGAGGTGGTTTGATCCAAGAAGCTTGCAAGGATTGAGGACACAAGAGCTTGGTGATTAATTGCAAGGTAGTTGACTTCACTCGTGAGGAGCTTAGTAATATCTTGGAGGGTCACATTGATTAGGACATGAGCTATGAAAAGAAAAACTAAGTGCCAGAATCCAAGTATGGGCTCTGTCACTGCAGGGTTCAGTGACCTGGGACAAGGTCCTAAACAACAGGGTCCTTAGCTAGAAGATGAGGAAATTAATAGGAAAACAGGTCTCTACTTTATAAGACTGTTCTGAGCATAATTCATGCATATACATTTAATTAATTATGCATGCACATGTATAATGGCATACACTTGGTATATTTGTTGTTGTTATTATTATAGCAAAGCTATGTACATATTTTCCTCTCCTTAGTAAACAATTATTTTATTAAGGGCTTTATCTACACCTACTAGAGATTTCATATATGTCTATGAAGAATCTATAATTTATAATATGCACCATTCATCATTTTCTAAAATTTTAATCTCATGGGACCATTGGATGTAATCCTTCATTTCAAGTATCAATTTCAAGTAGAAGCCAGGTTATTATCCTTTCACCAAATACCCAGAGTTTGTTCTTTCTCAAAATACAACCTCGGAAATTGGTGTCTGGCTACTTACAGGATGCCTGACAATGCTACTTGGGGGCAAATCTGTAATGTCATATTACATAATGTTAGGTAGAAGACTACCTATTTACTTTCACAGATGTCCTGGGGATTTGGTGCTAAAAAAAGATGTGAGCATTGTTTGAAAGCTTCTAGTGAGAAAAAAATACATACGATCACTTAAAAGCAAGCTAAGATTATTGAAATTGCTCTTGTCTGAAGCTGACTCAAAATGTCATAGTTATATGGCTAGAAAATCACCTCATTCACTCCCTTACTTTTAGAAGGGCTGCAGCTTGCATTTAAAAGCTAAAGAAATGTAGATCAAACTATTTATGTAAATGTCTGCTAACGACCTTATAAACCCCAACCCCTCTACCCTATATTTAGCTCTCAGATTTGTTACTTAAAAAAAAGAAAGAAAGAAACCTGCCGCTCAGAATCCTAGAGGGCATAACACATATTTCTTTGGCAAATCTTTTGGGTGTCTAACAATTCAAGTATTACTGACACTGTGTTGTTTTCAAAATCCTGTGCTAAAAGAATGCATGTGGGGAAAATATTTTTAAAAAATAAAAAAAATGCATGCAGAAATGGAACACACTGCCAATTTCAAACCCAGCCTAGAAATCCTTACTCCCCACACAAACGCTGAGAAACACTCATCTTCCGATGAGAATGTATTCTAAACCTACTGCAGCAGCCAGGGAGAAACGCGCTGGGAGCCTTCTTGCTGTTTCTGTCTCCCTGCTGATGTACCATTTTCCTAGGGGAAGCTGTGGGGAGAATGCTTTAAACGGTGAAGTTTGCCTGCTTGCACATAACCCACACCCCAAAATGTGGGGTGCATGCAGCATTTCCTTGGTGCTGATGCAGAGGCAAGGGGTGATGCTCCCGTTTCAAATCAGAATTCTCATCAAGTTGTACCCCATGTCTCTGATTCACTCAACAACGCCCAAACAGCTCAGCCCAGTCTGCAGGGGTCACACCTTTGGCTTACTTAATATAGACACCATGGCACCTGGAAGATGCTGACCTTGTCATCTTAGGAGGAGTGACCTGTCACGGGGAGACATCCCTACATAAATAACAACACTGTAACTGTGATTTATCGTAGAAGTTTAAACGTGAGGTGCTAGGAAATCTATTGTTATGGGTTGGTTTGTGTCCTCCAAGAAAGATCATGCTGGAATTCTCCTCCCTAGTATAACAGAATGTGACCTTGTTTGGAAACAGGTTTGTACAGAGGTAATTGAGTTAAAGTGAGTCCAATCCAGTGTTAATGAGATTCTGATTGGGGGTTGGGGGTTGGTGGAATTTGGACACAGACACAGATATGCATACAGGGAAGATGTTATGAAATGACAGATGGTCCTCTACAAAGCCAAAGAGAGACAACTGGGACAGATTCTCAACTCATAGTTCTCAAGGAAACCAACCCCTTGACACCAGTCTCGTAGGATCCAAAACTGTGAGCCCTGTGTGCCAATCAATTTCTGTTGTTTGAGCAACCCAGCCTGCAGGAGGGAAGTCAGGAAAGGTCTCAAAAAGGAGGTGAATAGACCTACTGAATCATCCACTCTAGGAATGGGCTCCGCAATCTGCTTCAGTAAGATGAACAAGGTCATTCTGGTGCAGATTAAAGTTTGGGAGCCACTGTTCTCTATTTAACTCTATTGTTAATAGTTTCAGAGATGCTAAAAATTTTGGTTTCCCTACCAGACACTGAGTTCCTCAGGGAAACTATTATTTACATTTAGAGCCTCGGTGTGGAAATGAGACTGGTACAACTGCTGAGTTAGTGCCAAACAAGCATCTCTCTTCTCCTATTTTCTTAGTTAAAATGGACAAAGGCCCTAAGAGCCTTGTCCAGCAAGTTGGTGTCACAAGACGATGAACAGACAGGTCCACTCCCCAGGGAACATATGTAAGATGAAATCAGCCAACTTACAGTCTTAACTGTGATTTGCCTACCTTGGTCACTATCTGCTGCCACCTTGAGAAGCATTTGCAAACCCCCAGATGAAATTACCCCGTACATTTTACCCAACGATATAATTTTCATAGCGCCGCCTACCATTCCACATCCATCTGATTTGTTGTGTTCTCGAGCTGGTCTTGAAGTTTAAGCTTTCCTGTGAATATACTCCTACTAAGCCACCCCAGGATGGCACCCTGAATGAGGCTGCAAGAGCCACCTGGCCACCCCACTCCTCACAGCACCAGGAGACCAGCAGGGAGAACATTGGGGGATGAGTAGCCTTTATTAAGAAAGGACAAAGAGGGATTTTTTTTATAATACAGATGCTCTGTAGAGGACGGAAGTCTGGGGAAACATCTGGTGCTCCTATTCCGTCATCAGCAGGGAAAGGATTCTAGAAGCAAAACAAAATAAACAAACAACAACAACAAAAACCACTCCGCTCTAACACTCAGGACACATTCTAGAAGAAGAGCTTTGGTCTTGTCCAACTCCAGGCAAAGACATCAAACCAGCTGAAATGGTTCTCAAGGACAGAACAACAGATTATGACCTGGAGGGAGGGAAGTACTGAATACAAGTAGTGTTTGTTTGTTTGGTTGGTTGGTTTTTTTGGTCTGTTCTGTTTTGATGGTGTTTTTTGGGTACCAGGGATTGAATCCAGGGGCGCTTAATCACTGAGCCACATCTCCAGTCCTTTTTATTTTATTTTTATTTTAATTCAGGGTGTTGCTAAATTGCTTAGGGCCTCTCTAAGTTGCTGAAGCTGGCTTTGACCTTGTGATCCTCTTGCCTCAGCCTCCTGAGTCTGGGGGATTACGGACATGTGCCACCATGCAGGGTCCGAATACAAGTTTGTTCTGTGGTTTCAGGACTAGTGTGTAAAGTCTCTGAACGCTCAGCCACATTTTGAGAGCTTTGCATGTGTGCACAGTCATGCCCATGTCAGAACGCAAATGCTTTTTCCAATTCTGTTCTCATTATTTTGCATTTTTATTTTATATGGATAATGTAAAGGTGCTTCAAATGGAGCTGTGTCTACTACGCAATGAACGTGAGCACAAGATGATACCCTATCATGGAGAGGTTGGCCATTACCCTAGGACCTAGACTTACAGATAAATCAATAACATCACTTTGGAACGCAGTCTCTGGGTACAACGATGTACCTTCTGCCCCTGGAAAACGGCAGATACGTTTTTAGCATTTGATAGAATATTTGATCATATTAACAGGAATCTATATGAACAAAGCTGTCTTAGTTAGCTCAGGCTGCTATAACAAAATGTCCCATATTGAAGGGCTTACACAGCAAGTATTCATTGCTCAGTTCTGGAGGCTGGGAAGCTCACACTCAAGGTGGCAGCAGATTGGACATCTGGTGAGGGCCTGTCTTTCTGGTTTGCCAATAACGGCTTTCCTGTGGTATCTTCACATGGCAGGGATACCTTCCTAAAAGGCCATTAATCCCAATACAAAGGGTCCACCCTCCTGATATCTAAACCTCATCATCTTCCAAAGGCCCCACTTCTAAATGCCATCGCACATAGGGACAAGGGCTTTTACTTGAATTTGGGAGGGTTAAAATGTAGTTCACAGGAAACAGACAACCTCAGCAATAGAAATAATATAACAATCACCAAAACGATGGTGAAAACCTTACTGTGCCTTTACGAAGTCCCAGGGACTCTGCTAAGTGTGCTACATGAAAACGTAGTGCTAGTGAATTGGGAAAAACCAAAGGGTAGAATGCGGGAGGCTGTTGCCTAACACGCCGAGAAGCCCTCCTCTCAGGATTGCCACCATGGTGATCCAACCAACAGCCAGCATCTGACTTTGCTGGAATTGTCCAGATGAGAGTCCCAGGCTGGTGGCTGACTCTTCAGGTTGTGTTGGAATGAAACTGGGTTAATGTATCAACAAAGCAACCTCCTGACTGGGGTGGAGGCAGCAGCTACAGGGTCAGAGGAAGTTCACTCCAGTTTGGCTTCCTAAAGACAGTGTTCTGCTAATGACTGAATTTTCCCTCCTCAACTAATTTGTGGGTGTGCAGTTCTAAGATGTACATGAAATACATCAACAACATTATCCAAAATGCTGGTTTAGGCTATTGGCTGAATTTGGTATGTGATTCTTCTGTCTAAAAAAAAATATATGACAATGTTACTGGCACAGGATTAGGACAATTTACGCCCCTATCAGGAATTTGGATTTTGTTTTGTTTAATGAGACAAATGGACAATTGGAATCTCAGACATGACTGTAAAGAATCATGAGGACCTGCCACTAAAATTCCTGGTGTTCTCTGAGCTCGACTTTTCAAAGACATGCTTATTCTGGTCTGCTCTAAACACCAGGATGCAGGACAGCATTTGAAGAAATTCAATGGTTCCCTTCAGCTTGCAAGAACCTGTTATTTAGAACCAATGGACTCTTAACTAACCACAAAATGGAGCAAATCACATACTTCGTTCCTCTAATGTAGAACTAAGAATAGTGAGGCCACCGTCACCGCACACTCAATAGAACAGGTTGTCACCGATTGCAGACACCTAACACGCTTCAAAACTATGCACACCCTGTGTGGTCAAAGTACACTTATTGGGGATGTTGCTTCTCATCGGTAATAAAATTAAGAGTGGGTGCTATGGTAGTTTTGCTCAACTCATGAGTAGCGTTTGATCGATTGAAAACAAACTTGCTCTCTTAATATTCCATTACCAGTCAGTGTCTACTAAATTGCAAAGAGCCATGTTGTCTGTGTAATTAAAATACCATTGAACCTTTTATCATTTTCTTCGAGCTATAATGAGCCTCCATCCTATTCAGCTGGGCAAAGCTTACCTTATTTCATAATAACTAAAATGTAATAAAATACAAAGGTTGTCATGATTTACATGACGTTTCATTTAAACACAAATAGTCAGATTTTATTCATTTCCTCAAACCAGATAAATGCCACGGCAACATGGACTTTTATTATTATTAAAGCAGTAAGCAGGAATGCAAGACAAAGCTTACAATGGTGATCCCTGCACTGCCCAGGGACTGATTCAAGCAGAATCATTTCCTCTGATGGATGTCAGTGCCATCAAGTGACATCTGTTCGTTAATAAGCAGCTGTCCTGGAATTGGCTTAGAAAATGCAGGGATTTGGTGTACATGGTCTAGTGGTTAGAATAGCAGCCGAGAGGCCACGTTCTGGGCCACAGTCCCAGGCTGGGCGCTGACTCTTCAGGCTGTCTTGGAATGGAACTCGGTTTATGTGTCACCAAAACAGCCTCCCAATTGGGGTGGAGGCAGCGGCTAAAGAGGGCAGGGGAAGTTCACTCCAGTTTGGTTTCCTAAAGACAGCATCCTGCTAATTACTGACTTTTCCCTCATCAACTAATTTGTGGGTGTGCAGTTCTAAGATGTACATGAAATACATCAACAACATTATCCAAAATGCTGGTTTAGGCTATTGGTTACATTTGGTATATAATTCTTCTGTCCTAAAAAAAATATGAGAGCGTTATAGGGACAGGATTAAGGCAAACAATTCACATACCTCACTTCTAATTTTTTTTTTTTAAGAGACAGGGACAGTGAGAGAGAGTGAGAAACAGAGAATCAATTTTTTTTAATATTATAACAATTTAGTTTTCCATGTGGCTTTCATTGTTCCAACACTTTGCTGTGTACGTGGTGCGGGGTTTGAACTCCCATACTTGCGCCTTCCAGGCAAGCACCGTAACTGCTGAGCCACTGATCCACCCCACTATTATAAATTAAAAAGAAATATTTCTCTATTGAAACTCAGGGATAGTTCTTTGTCTTAATGGAAGACACATTTAAAAATCACCTCAAGGACTTTCCCACAGAATGGAAAGACCGTTCATTATCAAATTACACAAATTCTCTGTCCCAGTTTTCTATCTCAAATTGGTGATGGTAACCTTTGCCCAGATCAATGAACTTTCAAGATAATGTATTACCAATAACAGAAGAATTAAAGAAGACATTCATATTATTTTCCTCTCTTTGATATATTTGATATTCCTCTCATGGATATATTTTCAAATACTCTAGAATTTACAACTACCAGTGAAATTTAATTTGCAATTACAAAGAAAAATTAGTAAAAATAAAGAATACACTGGCAATGCCAGAAAAATAATGCATATTTTGGTATTAGAATATAGATTTTGGAAAGTCAGATGGCACAACTGAAACTTTGGATATTTAAATAGAATTTTAAAAAGAGTTTATCATTAATACATGTAGGCTAAATGGAAAATGTGTTTAAGTAAAATATCTTGAAAACACTTGGAGTGACCAATATGTTTTCCCCTAATGTCATCATAGCCAACTATTGACATCTTAATCCTGTGTAGAAAATGAGTTTTCCAAGCATATTTAACTAAATATACTGTAACTTCATTACTATTTGTTTGGATGGGAGCATGTACTAGGAATCAAACCATACGCCTACACTGCTAGGGAGGTATATTACCACTAAGCTGCAGTCCCTTTTATTTTTTTATTTTGAGAAAAAATCTCCCTAAATTGCTGAGGCTGGCCTCAAATTTGCAATCCTTCTTCCTCAGCCTCTCAGTTAGCTAGAATTATAAGTTTGCACCACCGAACCAGTTCCAATGTTACATAATCTTAACGGGAAATTTCCTGTTCCTTTAGCATATCTTTTGTCCATCCTTGAAAATAACTGCATAGAATTTTAAACAACAAATTTTTTGAATAAAGTTGATCCACCTAAAATACACAGAAAAATATATACTTACACTCCCAGTGTAAAACATTTAATTCTAAATTACTGATATTTTAATTAATTTTTTTCTTCCCTTATCATATATATTACCACTAAAGAACCAGAAGGTGACCTTCTATGAAAAAAAATCTATGATTGCTGAGCATATCACATGCTATGGTACAGATAGGAGGTGCTCCCCTAAAACTTCTTGTATTAATGCAAGAATGCTTGGAGGTCAAATGAATGAACCATGAGAGCTGTAACCGAGTCAGTCGAGTGAGTTGATAGTTTGCGCTGGCTGGGTGGTAACTATGGGCAGGTGGGGTGGCTGGAGGAGGTGGGTCACTGGGTGAGTGCCCTGGGAGGGTGCATCTTCCCTGTGACCCCTTCCTCTCTCACTCTCTCTTTGCTTTCAGACCCCACCATGTGCTGATCCCATCTTTCCTGTGCTGGGTCTTTCTGCATGACACCCAGACTCCAAGAAATGGAGTCAGCCGTCCATGAACTGAGACCTCTGAAAACACAGGCCCCACTAAACTGTCCTCCTCCAAGTCTTCTGGTCACAGC
>PVKS010047859.1:0-12657 GCA_004027875.1 Aplodontia rufa | reverse complement strand
AATAGCCCCAAAGCACCCTATGCAATGCTGCCACGTGGCTCCTTCCCATTGGGCAGCTCTCAAAGCACACCAAATAAGGTCTTGTTTATCATAAAATGAAAAGCTCTCGGCGCCATCTTGTAATGGCGTCCTTAACTGCCACAGGCTCTCGGCGCCATCTTGTGATGGCATCGTAAATTGCCACCGTGGCTTGCCACAAGAGGGCAACTGTCTACTAACACCACGCACACTCTGAGCCAGGATAGAAAAGCTGGAAACAACCCTTACAGAGCCTAACATGCCTGACCCAAAGACAGGTGATTAAGAGATGTAAGAAGGACGTGAAACCTGTCATCTCGGGCTTAAGACTGGCGGCCACACTAATTGTGTTTAAGTGACTTATGGATGCCCAGTTTATTGTCCTCCAGAAAGAAAGAGAAAGGTGCATGCAAACTGAGGCAGAGGGCTTACCTCATGATGATCTTATCCTGTTCCCAAAGGATCCTGGATGAGCCCCCAGCTGATGCCAATTTTGTGGATGTCGGGTTCCTGTCCTCTCGGAGTCGAAAAATGAACCCAAGGGACTCTGAGGCATGTGCAGTAGACAGACGTTATTTTATAGAAAGTAAAGCATAGGGAAAAGAGCAGATTTCCCCCAGAGTGGGAGAAGGGGACAGAGCCCATGGAGGGGTTAAGTCCCTTATATATGACACCTCCTCAATTGGTCACTGCTTCCCTGCCCCTGTATCTAGGCAGGTATGGGGAATTCTGGCCCAGTCTTTGGTCCATGCCTCAGGCGCCAATAGAAAGAATGTGGTTCCTTCCTTAGCAGGGAGTGTCTGCATCTGGGCCTATCTTGTAGGACCCTTATTAGCATTGGGAATATCATAGGAAAGAGAAAAAACAGTTTTCCCTTGATGACTCGAATATTCCAGCTACTCTGCCTAACTTTTTCCATCTCAAAAGTTACAAACCTATGCAGTGACAAAGGAGAAAGCAGTATATTAACCTAAATAAATAACTATTGGCAGCAACCTGAGTTGTTTTCACAGCATCTTTTTCTGGGTTTTGGTTCAAACTTTTCCATGTTGCCAGGCACAGTGGTACATGCATGTAATACTAGTGACTTGGGAGGCTGAGGCAGGAGGATTATAAGTTAGAGACCAGCCTCAGCAACTTTGCAAGAACCAGTCTCAAAAACAAAAAGAAAAAGGGCTAGGGATATAACTCAGTGGTAAAGCTGCCCTGGGTTCCATCTCAAGTACCGAAAAAGAAAGAAAATCTTGTGAATGTTTAGATTAAGGTAGTATCATTGCTTTGAGTACTATTTCAGGTGAAACTGTGAATACCTTTTTCTGTTTTATTCACCTTATTTATAATTTTATTGTGGTAAAATACAAGTGATGGAAAATTTACCATCTTAAACATTTATGTGTATACTTCAATGGTATTAAATACATCTGTAATATTAAGCAACTGTTAATATTACCCATTACTCTTTCCATCCTGTGGAACTGAATTTCTATGCCTGCTAATAACAGCTTACATTCCCTCCTCCTCTGAAGTCCTGGAAACCACCAATCTACTTCATGTCTGATTTGGACTACTGTGATTTCCTCATGGAGATGGAGTCATACTCAATTTGTTTTGGGGGGGTCTGGCTTATTTATTTCACTTAGCATCATCTCCTCAAGGTTCATCCATGCTGTAGCATGTGTCAGAATTTCTGTCCTTTTAGGGCTGAATAAGATCCCATTGTATGGATCTACCACATTTTGCTCATCTGCTCATCTGTTAATATGTTCTTAAGTTACTTCCATAGTTTAGTAATTGTGAACAATACTGCTAAAAATATGGTGTTCACCTTTTTAAAAAAAATTGTACTGAGGATTGAACCCATGATGCTTAACCACTGAGTCACATCCCGAGCCCTTTTTATTTATTTATTTTTTCCCTTGAGACAGGGTCTCATTAACTTGCTCAGGGCCTTGCTAAATTGCCAAGGCTGGTATAGGAGTTGTGCTCCCATCTCAGCCTCCTGAGCTGCTGGGATTACAGGAGAACACCACTGTGCATGCCCAGACTATAAATGTCTTTTTCAGATCCCACTTTCAGTCTTCAGGAAATTTTACCGCGAATGGCACCCAGGGTTGCTTAACCACTGAGCCACATCCCAAGGCCATTTTTATATTTCATTTTGACACAGGGTATCATTAAGTCCCCTAGGGCCTTGTTAAGTTGCTGAGGCTGTCTTTGAACTTGCAGGCCTTCTGCGGCAGCCTCCCAAACAACCTGGAGTAGCAGCGTATGTTCCTGTGCCTGGCGAGTAATTCTATTTTTAAGTTTTTGGGAACTGCCATAGTGTTTCCCACAGTAACTGTGCAATTTTACATTCCTACCAGCATGGTACCAATATTTTAATTTCTGTGAAATTAATCTGATTTTGATTTACATTTTTCTAACGACTTGTGAGGTTGAGTTGAGTATGTTTTTTTGTCTCTATTTTTTAGTTGTACTGGGAAATGGTACCCAGGGCTTTGCCCATGGTAACGGAGCACTATACCAAAGAACCCATCTCCAGTTCTTTCAAAAAATTTTTGTGTCAGGGCTTCATAATTTTCCTAGATTGGTCTTGAACTTGTGATTCTCCTGCCTCAGGCTTGTTAGTACCACAAATTACAGGCTTATGCACCATGGCTGGCTTCCATTAGTGTTTTCATTCGCCATCAGTGTATTTCACTTTGAGAAGTGTCTGTTCAACTCTTTGGGCATTTTTTTAATCAGGTTGCTCTTTCTTTTGCAGTGTTAGGGTTAATCTGTAGGTTCTGGATACCAATCTCTTTATCTATATGGTTTGTAAACATCTTCTCCCATTCTGTATTTTGATGCACAAAACTTATAATTTCCAGTAAGTCCCATTTGTGTTTTTTCCTTTTGTTACCTGTGCCTTTGGTACCATACCCAAGCAAACACTGTCTAATCCAATGTTGTGAAGCTTTCTCCACAGGTTTTTTCCTGTGGTTCTATAGGAAAGAATGTCCTGCTCCCTCTTCTTTTCATCTCTATACATTCTGTACTCTCTCTCTCTCTCTCTTTAACTTCTCCTTCCAAATCTAGGATGAGACAATGGAGGCCTCAGGAGGGGAAGAGGGTTTCCTCCTGGCTTTAGAGTACAGAGAGAAAGACTCGTAGGTGGAGGGAAGAGCTGGAGAGTAGGGGCTTCAGGAGTGTGTGTAGATGGTGGGGAAAACTAATGAGGAACAGGAGGAGTTGTTTATTCTCTGTGGGATTTACCAAAACCTATAGACACTTGTTTTTTGACAGGAGCTAGAGTCTGTAGATGTGTATGGTGGTGGCTTCTCAGACTCCAGACTTTGGGTCATAGGCATATAAGGGAGACAGTTGCCCTGCCTGACATCCACCAGGCACTGGAGACTGTTTGATGGATTTAAATCTCCCTCCCAGAAGGAAAATGAGGGAAACACATTGCTGAAGATTTCTTCCTTGTCTGCCCACACGTATTGTAATTTACTGGTATGGCAACACCAATCCTTCAATCCCATTGCCCTATCCTGCACACAAACCCCTCTCCTCTTCTCTCCAGCAGTTCACCAAGCTGACCCACCTTCTATACTGGCCTCAGACCCCAGGAGAAAGGGGGGACCTTTTGGCTTCCACCAGACCCCAGACCTCCTGTGGGGTCCTGCCCAGGCCACCTATGTCCTGGAGGTTGTCCTTATGTCCGGAGACACCAGGGCAAGCTCAAGACCAATTGTGGGGATCTGTTCTGGACACAGCTTTTTGGTCCAGAATCAAATGCAGGGGTCCCTGGGGATGTGCAGGATCTGGAGAATGGCACTTATGTATTGACCCTCCCCCTGCTCTGGGCTGGGAAGACCCAGGTGCATGTGCGGCTGATTCTCTCCACTGAGACTATTGGGGTTCTGTGGAGAATCTGGAGAGAACATTGGGCCACAGTTGATTTCACAGGTTCTTTCTGGGGACCCACAGGAAATGAAGAAAGTGTGACTTGCCATGTAAACCCCTTATTGATTAGGATGAAGATTTTGGTGAATTCTAGGCCCAACCCCGTACTCTGGCCTGGAAATTGCTAGTGGAACATTCAGCTGGATATTTCTGGAATGTAATGACATCCCATGAAGTCACCTGCTGGCAGAGTGAGAAAATCTGTACTGTTGCTCCTTAGCTTTTCCTTTAAACCCCAGGAAGTTTAAATCTTGAGGGCCAATACCTCAGAGAGCTATGGATGAATTGGGCTTCTATATGGAAGAAAGACTCAAACAATTTGGATACAGAGGTGGCTGGGGAGAGTGCTCTCAGTGCACCTCTATCCCACAGCTTTTCACCATGGTATTTATTGGACTGAACAAAGACATACAGAAAAAACTTTTTAAAGAGCTTTCAAAGTACAAAGAATCTCTATTTAATCAACTCAATCTAAAGCATGAAAGGTTGTGGTTGAAATCCTAAAGAGTGTTCTGGGGATAGCTATAACCTGTAAAACTCATTTTTGGGAATCTAAGAGTCAAGTAAGATACATATCTAGGATGCCTTGATGACTTGCAGGCATCTAGGATGCATCTTGTGACTTGAAGATGTGATTGTTTGCAGGCACACAGCCTCCCAGTGTCCCATATTGTGTTCTACCAGGCTGATGTCAGATGACCCCAATGACTCAACTCATGTCTCCAACATCTCCCCTTTACTGTTTTGTGTATGAGCAAGAAGCACCAGTTTGGAAACTTCTTGTTGTTAAAACTTTAATAATTTCCATACAGGTTACCAGACTGCACAAATAATAAAGAACAAAAGAATTGTAAAAGTCATTAAGCCAATCAATCCCCATACATGTGTGGAGAAATCTTTAAAAGGATTTAAGCTGGAAATATAGTCAGCCAAACTCTCCCAAAACTCATAGTTTTAAAAGGTGAGTGTCTTAGCACTGGATACAGCCACATCAGATTGTAATTTTAAAATATCTAAGACAGCATTATGAAAAGAAGTTTAGCCTAAACATGATTTTTAAATCTTTCCCCACTCATGCTCACTGTGATTATAGCAAATCTTAGTAATACAACATTGAATGACATTATAATGGCACTGTAATCTTTGAAACCATCTTAAATCCTGAACTTGTTTTCCCAACCATAAAACAGAATCCTTAAACTGTTTTATTTTCACTAGAATTTCTTAGTCAACATGTATCAGAGTCTGCCAAGTCTCCATAATTTTTTAAATTCCTGTAGATATCCTTCAGTCTTAACTTCCTATAGTGCAACAGCAACTGCAAAAGTGGAAGCAATTTTGTAAGCACGAATGAGTATTCCAGCACTAAGCCACCAAATGAAACATTTACTTCATCATTTTAAAGGTGATAGCAGCCTTTGTAGGAAAGCAGTAGAAGGAGTTTCTTGCCAAGGTTCAGTAATGTTCATGGACACCCACACAGCAATAGGTCTTTTAAAAAACATCACATCTGCGTTTTCAGTCTGTAATGTCCTATTGATGCATTGTTGAAGCTTACGGTTTAGATGGGAAATGTTACAAAGCCTAATATTGACAACATAATGAACATCTATAGTTCTCCAGTAAGAATAACATAAGGATTTAAAAGGTAAGCAGTCAAATATATCTTTTTTGTTAAAATGATATCTAAGAAAGATTAATTGAATTATCATGGGAATATAATCCATCCCTTATCTTTAAAGTTTCCTTAATAAGACCATACTTCCACGTAGAATCTCAGAGGAGGCCTTTTCCCATGTGAAGCACAGATGGTGCCAAACCTCCTCTAGCTCAAGTCTTGGTGCTATTGCCATGCAATGGAGTCCCAACTAGACTATAATTAAAGTTTTTCTAAATTTTAATCCTGTCCCTAGAGGTCTACTTTGACTATCAATAAGTTCCCTATGAGTGCCCCAGATAATGAGTTGTGCTCTTTGTGTTTTAGGCATCGCTGCCCCTGTGACAAACTGTCCCTGAGAGCTCAGCTTCAGCTTTTTCATTTGTTCCTCCATAGGTATTGTGAGACATTATGCCCTGGAATCCAAACATCATTATTTCTAACACAAGCATAGCCATGACCCATGGTGAGCAACAGAGAAAGACCTTTCCAAATATTATCCATGGGGTCCTTCTAGAAAACCAAGGGATGAGAAACAGGTTCTGAGGTTTAGTGTGTCATTGATATGGTGTTAAGTGGTCTTCACCCACCGAAAAAAAATTAAGAGCTAGAAGAGCAAGGGCTAGGGCATCTTCATATGATGGATTCATGCCTGGGATTATTCTCCATTTGTTTCTGTAACATAAGTTTTAGCACCCCATTATATCTTTGAACAATAGCTTGACTCTGGTTTGTAAGGAATTCCGTGAATTAAAGATATATTCCAAATTTGACAAATTGTAGGAAGGCTTTAGAAGTGTATGCAGGTTATTCCTACACTAGATACCCATTTAACACATGAGTTCTTCTGGGGGAAACTGCAATAGATGAAACCCATAGTATCTTATCTATGCGTTAGCATTACCCCTGGTTATCAAAGTTTATACACATTGATTGTTTTGACAATGTTTCCCCCTCATCTGTATCCTGTATCGCAATATACTTCTAATAAATGTGGAAAAAAAAAGAAACTTGTAAGACTCCACATGAACAGATGTGCTCAAAGTTTGTTTGATTACTTATTCTATTTTCATGTTTAAAGTTTTGGAGCAGGGTATAGCATGGATTAAGAATTCATGTCTTCAAATATTGTTAGAATATATGGTTAGTCATGATATAGGCTTGACTTAAAGCAGTGCAGTAGAAATGGAGATCACAGGATCTGACTGGAGAGGGATTCAAGAGACAGCTAAAAACAGACTGAAAATTCATTAATGCAGTTGAGATTCCTACATATGTGGCAATGCAGATGTAGTAAATATTATTAAGAATCAAGAGACCAGGATGTGGGTGATGTCATACCATATTGTTACTTCATATGCATTTATGATTGTACAATCATAAACTCAAATCCTTAATAAAAATTTAAAAAGATGAATAGAAAATTAAGAGGAGCTTGAGTGTAATGTGTAGGTTTTGGACATGTTGAGCTTGAAAGTCATTAGAGACAAACCATCATTTCAACTTTCATTTCTGTGCTCTTGGTGAGAGTAAAGGCTATAGCAATAAAGATTTGGGAATGGTCAGAGTATGCATAGGCAACAGTGAAAACTGTGGGGAATTAAAAAAAATTTTTTTGCATCGATATATTTCAAACATTCTACCAAATTAAATTTCCTGAAGTACTAAAAAAAAAAAAAAAAGAAGTGTATGCAGAACCATTATCAATTTTGATAAAGTGAAGAATTTCTAGAACTGCAAAAACTTGTAAATAATGAGCTCACATGTCCTTAACTGCTTCTCCCATGTATGCTGAAGCCCAGGGCATTTGAGAATAAGTGTCCACATTTACAAGAATAAAATATAATCATCCAAAAGCAGAATAGTGTCATACATCTATTTGCCATTCATCATTAGGAGATAATCCTCACAATATTCTACCAGGAACAGCTAAAAAAAAAAAAAGGCTTAATTGAGCACAAGTAGAGCAAAAACATTTGATTTTATGAGACTGTGCATGAGATGGAAACATGTGTTGTGAAAACTGAGCATTTTGGTGAATATAGCAGGTGAGCTTTGTGCCTGTTGAAAAAGAGAAAATATGAGTAAATCTGCTTGAGTATTTCTCTCCGATAGAGGTCCAAGTAAAGAAGCAATGGGACCTCATGTGTGTTGTAAAAAAGGTAGAAGTGCATGTGCAAATGAGGTGTTGGATTTTAGGCAATAAAACAATTCTTCATTAGAAATATGGCATACAAGAGCTGTCTCAAGTTTAACAGTATATTAGGAATACTGTATAGTATTTATTGATTGAGAAAAATCAACAAAGATATCTCTAACCTAAACAACTCTATTAATCAACTGGACTTAACAGATATTTACAGAATATTCCATCCCAAATCAGCTGAGTTTACCTTCTTCTCAGCAGCTCACGGATCCTTTTCTCCAAAATAGACTGCATCCAAGTCCACAAACCCAGACTTAACAAATATGAAAAAGTTGATATAGTCCCATGTATCCTGTCAGACCACAATGGCATGATCTTAGAAATTAACAGCAAGAAAAACTACGGAAACTACTCAAATACTTGGAAATTGAATACTACCCTCTTATATGAAGAATGGATAAAAGAGGTCATGAGAACAGAAATGAAGAAGTTCTTGGAAATGAACGAGAATGATGAAAGATGTATTGAAATCTCTAGGATAGTATGAAAGCTTTCTTAAGAAGTCAATTTACAGCACTGAGTGCCTTCATCAAAAATCAAGAAAGAGCCCAAATAAATAGACTTATATGCCAACTCAGATCCCTATAACAAGAGGAACAATCCAATATGAAACCTAATAGAAGACAGGAAATAATTAAGATCAGAGCTGAAATCAATGAAATTGAGAACAAAAAGACAATACAAATTGTCAACAAAAAAGTTGGTTCTTTGAAAAAATAAAATTAACAGACCCCTTGCCAACCTCACCAAAAGGAAGAATGAAGTGAAGCAAATCAACAAAATCAAAGATGAAAATGGAGATATCACCACTGACTCAACCAAAATCCAGAAGGTTATCAGAATGATTTTGAAAAAACATACCCTGCCAAGTTTGGTAATCTGGAAAAATGGAAAAAAATCTTGCCAATAAAACATTCCTATATTAACATGGGAGGATGTTGAAATTCTAAACCAACCCAATCTCAGGTAGTGAAATTGAAATAACAATCAAAGGCCTTCCAAAAAAGAAAAGCCCAGGACTTGAAGAATTCAAGGCAGAATTCAACCAGACCTTTACCAAAGAATTAACACAGATTCTCTACAGTTTTTCCATGAAATTGAAAGGATTGGAACCCTCCCAAACACTTTTTATGAAGGAAATATAACCCTGATTCCAAAATCCAACAAAGACACCTTGAGAAAAGAACACTACAGACCAATTTCCTGATGAATATTGATACAAAAATGCTTAATATAATTCTAGCAATCCAGATCCAAAAATTATGTATTATCAAAAAGATAATACATCATGATCAAGTGGGCTTCATTCCAGGAAAGCAGGAGTGGTTCAACATAATGCTAATCAGTAAATGTTATTTACCATTTAAACAGAATTAAAAATAAAAATTATATAATCATCTCAATTGATGCAGAAAAGGCCTTTGATAAAATTCAGCACCCATTTATGCTTAAATCTCTGGAGAAGATCGGGATCAAAGGAAGATAACTTTAATTTTGTAAGAGCCATTTATGACAGACCCATAACCAACATTATACTTAAAGGAGAAAGACTGAAAGCATTTCCACTGAATTTAGGAACAAGATAAGGATGTCCACTTTCACCACTATTATTCAATTTAGTCCTTGAAACCCTAGCCAGAGATATCAGACAAGAGAAGAAAATCAAAGGAATTCAAATAGGAAAAGAGGAAGTCAAGATGTCTGTTTGCTGATGACATTATCCGATACCTCGAAGACCCAATAAGCTCGACCAGAAGGTTTCTGGAGTCTATAAACAATTTCAGCCATGTGGGTGGTTATAAGATCAACACTCATAAGTCATTAACTTTCCTATATTCTGCAACAAATCCACTGAAGAAGAAATCAGGAAATCTGTTCCATTAACAATTTTCCCCCAAAATAAAATACTTGAGCATCAATGTAACAAAAGATATAAAGGACTTTTACAATGAAAATTATCAAACATTAAAAAAAGAAATTACAGAAGGTCTGAATAGATGAGAAAAGATTCCATGTACTTGATTGGGCAGAATCAATATAATCAAAATGGCCATTCTGCCAAAAGCCCTATACAGATTCAAAGCAATCCCTATCAAGATAACAATGACATTCTTCATGGATACAGAAAAAGCAATTCTCAAACTCGTATGGAATAACAGAAGGCCAAAAATAGCCAAAACATTACTAAGCAAGAAAGAGGAAGCAGCACACAGTTCCTGACCTGAACTTATACTATAGGACTATAGTAACAAAAACAGTGTGGTATTGGTATCAAGACAGAATTGAAGACCAATGGAACAGAATAGAATATACTGAGACAAATCCTCAAATATTTAACCATCTGATATTTGATAAGGGGGCAAAAGCATAGTGTGGAAGAAGGACAGCCTATTCAACAAATAGTGCTGGACAGCCACATGCAGATAACTGAAATTGGATCCTTACCTCTCATCCTGCACAAGAATCAAATCAAAATGGTTCAAGGATCTGGAAATTAAAGCAACAAATATACAATTGCTTGAAGAAAAAATAGGATCAACACTACATGACATAAGCGTTGGAACCATCTTCCTTAAGAAGACTCCCATAGAGCAAAAATTAAAGCCAAGAATAAACTAATGGGATGCCATTAAGCTAAAAAACTTCTGCACAGCTAAAGAATTAGTCAAGAGGGTCAAGAGCGAACCTATAGAATGGGAGAAAATCTTTGCCTGCTACACCTTGGACAGAGGGCTAATATCCAGAAGATACAAAGAACTCAAAAAATTGAACACCAAATCACAAATAGTACAATCAATAAATGGGCTAGAAATTTTTCAATGGACTAAGTCCAAAAAGCCCAAATACATGAGAAAATACTCTACATCACTAGCAATCAGAGAAATGCAAATAGGCTGAGTTTACATTATCAGAAGTACATGGATCCTTTTCCAAAATAGATCACATCTTAGTCCACAAAGGAATATTAGAAAATACAAAAAGTTGATATAGTCCTATGCATCCTGTCAGACCACAATGGTATGATCTTAGCAATTACAGCAAGAAAAATAATGCAAAGTACATAAATTCTTGGAGATTGAATAATACTCTATTAAATGAAGAATTGTTCAAAGATGAAATGGGAACAGAAATCAAGAAATACTTAGAAATGAATGAGGATCATGATGCAACATATCAAAATCTCTGGGACAGTATGAAAGCATTCTTAAGGGGTAAATTTATAGCACTGAGTGCTTTCATAAAAAACCAGGACAGAGACCAAATAAATAAACTTATGCTCCAACTCAAATCTCTACAAAAAGAGGAACAATCCAATCTCAAATCCAACAGAAGGCAGGAAATAACAACGATCAGCTGAAATCAATGAAACTGAGAACAAAAAACAAAGAATCAACAAAACAAAGAGTTGGTTCTTTAAAAAATTAAATAAAATTGACAGACCCTAAGGTAACCTTACCAAAAGGAAAAATGAAGTGAAATAAATCAACGAAATCAAAGATGAAAATGGAGACATCATCACTGACTCAACCAAAATCTATAGGATTATCAAAACTTCTTTTGAAAAGCTATACTCCTCCTGGAAGAAACGGACAAATACCTAGCCACATATGATACCCCCAAATTAGCACAGGAGGACATTGAAAATCTTAACCAACCAACTTGAGGCCACAAAATTAAAATAGCAACAAAGGCCTTCCAAAAAGGAAAAGCCCAGAACCTGTTAGATTCTCAGCAGATTTCTACCAGATCTTTACAGAAGAATTAACACCTCTCCTTGGTAAGCTTTTCCATGAAATTGAAAGGGATAGAACTCTCCCAAATACTTTTTATGAAGCAAATATAACCCTGACACCGAAATCCAACAAAGACACATCAAGAAAAGAAAACTATTGATCAATTTCCATAATGAACATAAACATAAAAATTGTTAATAAAATTCTAGCAAATCACATCCAAAAACACATCAAAAAGATAATACATCACCACAATCAAGTGGACTTCATTCTGGGGATGCAAGCCTGGTTCAATATATGCAAATAAATAAATGTGATTCACCACTTAAACAGAATCAAAGACAAAAACCACATGATCATCTCAGTTGATGCAGAGAAGGTCTTCAATAAAATTCAACACCCATTTATGCTCAAAACTCTGGAGAAGATACGAATCAAAAGAAGATACTTTAATTTTGTAAGAACAATGTATGACAAACTCATAGCCAACAGAATACTCAATGCTTAAAAACTGAAACCACTCCCATTAAATTTGGGCACAAGACAAACTTCCACTCTTATTCAATGTAGTCCTTGAAACCATAGCCAGAGCTATCAGAAAGAGAAGGAAATCAAAGGAATTTGAATAGGAAAAGAGGAAGTCAAGCTATCTCTATTTGCTGATGACATGATCCTATATCTAGCAGACCAAAAAAGCTATATCAAAAGACTTCTAGAGCTTATAAATGAATTTAACAAAGTGGCTGGTTACAAGATCAACACTCATAAATCAATAGCTTTCCTATATTCCAGCAGTGATTCTGTTGAAGAAGAAATCTGGAAAACTGACCGATTCCTAATAGCTTCAAAAAGAATAAAACACTTGGGAATTAATCTAACTAAGAGGACTGGAAAGAAGATGGCGTCCTGAAGACAAAAGGCTTCCATTGCACCCCCGTGACTGATCAGGAGATCTCCGGCTTCTCATCAGTTTTTTAAGGTGCGTTTTGGGAAAAGGCATTATGAATCACCAGTTCTGATCTCAGCATTGGTTTTGGGGAATAGAAACCTACCAGCGAGCGAACAGGGATTCTTTGTCCCGCGCACCCGCGCGG
>PVKS010047858.1:0-12652 GCA_004027875.1 Aplodontia rufa | reverse complement strand
AAAACATTAAAAAAATTTTTTTAAACCCATTAAAAGTCCTGAAATGTGGCTCAGTGATTAAGTGCTCCTGTGTATACTCACTGGAACTGAAAAAAAAGAAAATAAAATGTATACTCTAACAGACTAGAAAATCTTCAATATATTGACAAATCCCTAGAGCTCTATGACCCACCCAATTGAAAAATAAGGATATAGAAAACATAAATAGATCAATATCAAGTAATTGAACTAAAACAGCTATCAAAGACTATCCAACACATAAATGCCAAGAACTGGATGGATTTTCAGCTAAGTACTAACAAACCTTTAAAAAAGAAATAATATCAATCTTCCTCAATTTACGCAATGAAGTAGAAACTTCAGAACACTGCCACGTTTGTTCTATGAAGCCAGTATCACCCGGATAGAAAAAAATAGCAAAAACATAGCAAGGAAAGAAAACTACAGGCCAATATCCTTGAACATAGATGTAAAATTCTTAATAAAATATTGGCAAACCATATATAAAAATACATTTAAAAAATAGTGCACCATGGCCAAGTGGATTTCATTTCAGGGATACATGGTTGGTACAACATACACAAATCAATGGACAAGAGTCATAATTATCTCAATATAAACAGAAAATGAATTTGACAATGTCCAGCACACATTCATATTTAAAATGCTAGAGAAACTAGGGATAAGATTACCTCAAAAATTTAAATTCTAGAGGAACCCTGCCAGAGTCGAAATCAGGAGCTGCTGCATAGAGATTCAGACCTCAGTTGCATTGCCCTTCAGGTGTTTGCAGGGCACCCCCACCCAGGTACACTCCATGGTCCTAAACCATCCAGCCACTGCACATGTCGCCACCCAGATGCAGTGCATTCCTGCCAGGTTCAGGTATATTGGGCCTATTCCTGCTACCAAGGAGCACAGGTCCCATTTTGGTATGCAGAAGACCTGCTCCAGCCCAACATGATGTTCCAGGAACCAGCAAAGCACACAGGCTGCTGCATTTCTACAATATAACAGACTGCCATGCACCCCCAGAAGATGATGTTTCAATTCTCAGGAACCTTGATCCAAAATATACAGCAAGGCAGAAGAAGCTTTCTGGAAGAAGGTGGTCCTCAGAGGAGTGGTTTCTGAGTTCTCCTTTTGTTTGCAAGCAAGAAGCATTTCCAGAACTGACAACATTCACCATTGGGAAACTCAATCTAAAGATCCAGAGATTAATATGAAAAACGAGGTATCAAAATAGAAAAATTACACCTCAAGCTCACAACTTCTCATCCAAGGATAACACAGACAGGGAGAGGGATGAAAACCTAGAAATAATTATCAATAATGTAATTACTAAAAGGAACAACAAACTAAAAGAATATTTAATGAAAGGAGTAGGTGAGAAAACTCAAGAGATGAAAAACTCTATTATTATAGAAATACACACATTGAAAAAGGAATTAAAGGTGCTATAATATTCAGTCAATCACATCAGAACAATTGAAGAATTTAATACTAGATTAACCTCTTTTAAAAACAGGACATAAGCTCTGGAAGAAAACATCCAACCATGAAGATAGGCTGAGTAAAATTCAGCACATGGATGAAAAAAAAAAAGAAAAAAAAAACTCACAGAACATGACCAGCATTTTCAAAATGTCTGGAATGAAATCAGAAGAAGCAATCTTTGAGTAATTGGGACACAGAAAGAAATTGAAACCCAAACAGATTGTATTAAGAACATTCTCAATGAAATAATTGAAGAAAAATTAAAATAGAATAAGATGTGCTCACCCATGAAGCATAAAGGACACCCAATACGCCAAATCAAATGAGAAGTTCACCAAGACACATCATATTCAAAATGTATAACAGGGAAATAAAGGAAAAATATTAAAATTGACAAAAGAGAAATGCTAAATCATATTCAGAGGTAAATCAAGAAGGATCACAGTTGACTTTTCAACTCAGACTCTAGAAGCAAGAAAACCTGGAAAGAGATGTATCAATGCTCGAATGTTCACAATCTGTAGTGTACAATACTATACCCAGCAAAATTCAATTTCAAATTCAATGAGGAAATAAGACCATTTCATGATAAGGTCAAGCATGCAGCCATCGTGAACAGAAAACCAGCATTAAAAAGAATACTCAAAGATAAACTCCAGACAGAAGAATAATCAAACAATCCTTAAAACCCACAAAAAGAAAAAATTCAATAAAAGTGCCCACTATCAAAAGATAACCAAGAAAGCACAGAACTCACTAATAAAACATGATGACTATGAACCACAACCACATAACTATCCTAACACTAAATGTGAATGGTCTCAATTATACCAATCAAAAGACATAGATTAGCAGATTGAATTCAAAAACAAACTCCAACAATATGCTGCTTATAGGAGACCCACCTTACTGCCTATGACATCCACTGATTGATAATGAAATGATGGAAAAACATCTATCAGGCAAATGACCCAAGAAAACAAGCTGGAGATGTAATACTTATACCCAGCAAAGTTGATTTCAAGCATAAATTAATCAGAAGAGATAAAGAAGGTCACCATATCCTAGTAAAGGGAACAATACAAAAGGAAGATATTACCACACTAAATAAGTACTCTCCAAACACAAATTCTCCAAAGTATGTGGAAGAATCACTCCATGACATAGAGCCACATGGAGACTTCAGCACAGTAAATTAGGAGACTTGAATACTCCTCAATCACCAACAGACAGATCTTGAAAGTAAAAATTAAATAAATAAATAAAGTCTAAACAGTCTAAACAACTCCAGTCTAAACAACTCCATAAAACAAATGGACTTAACAGACATCTCTAGAATATTCCACCTAAGTTGGCTGACTATATCTTCATCTCAGGAGCACATAGATCGTTCTCCAAAATAAGTCATATTTTAGTTCACAAAGAAAATATCACCAATTAAAATAAAGTAGATATTATCCCATGTATCCTATCATGATGCCATGACCCTAGCAATTAAGAACAGAAATAATAACACAGAACACACATATACGGAAATTGAACAATATCCTAATGAATGAAGAATGGAATCAAGAAGACATGAGAGCAGAAATCAAGAAATTCTTGGAAGAGAATGAGGATGCAGATAAAACATATTGAAACTTTGGGACAGCATGAAAGCATTCATAAGGGGAAAATTTAAAGCACTGAGTGCCAATATTGAAAACAAGGAGAGATATCAAATAAATAAACCTATGCTCCACCTCAAATCTCTACAAAAGGAAGAGCAATCTAAGTCCAAAGCCAGCAGAAGACAGGAAATAATTTAGATTGGAGCTGAAATCAATGAAATTGAGAACAAACAATAATAAAACATTTTGATGAAACAAAGAACCGATTCTTCAAAAAATATATAAAATTGACTAAACCCTAGCCAAAATCACTAAAAAAAGGAGAGAATCAATGCAAATCAAGAAAATCATCAAGGAAAAGGGATTGATCACCACTGACCATACAGAAATCACATAAATTATCAGAACATATTTGGAAAATCTATACTCCTCGAAATCTGGAAGACAGATAAATTTCTAGACACATACAATATCCCCAAATTGATAAATGATAATATTGAAATACTAAACAGCCCAATCACATGGAATAAAATCCATATACAAATTAAAAATCTTCCAAAAAATCAAAGCCCATGACGAAATGCATTCTTGCTGTGCTTTCCACACGTATGAGGAGGAGTTAACACCTTATTTATTAACCTATTCTAAGAAGTTGAAATGTTGGCCACTCTCCCAAACACTTTTTATGAGGCTCCCATAACTCTGACACCAAAACCCCCAAAAGATTCATCAAAACCTCCCAAAAATTACGTATCAAAATATGTGATGAAAACTGATGCAAAAATCCTTAAAATTCTGGCAAACCTCATTCAAAATCACATGAAGGGGATAATTCACCACAATCAAGTGGGCTTCATTCCAGGGATGCAAGGCTGATTCAACGTACACCAATCAATAAATGTGATTCATCACTTAAATAGAATAGGAATCAGAGATCTTCCTTTGTAAAGGCCATATATGATAAACACTCAGCCAGTATAATACTAAATAGAGAAAAGTTGAATAAATTTCCACTGAACATAGGAACAAGAAAAGGCTGCCCACTTTCACCACTTTTGTTCAATATTGTCCTCGAAACACTAGCTTGAGCAATCAGGCAAGAAAAGGAAATCAAAGGGATAAGAAAGAACAAACTATCCTTTTTTGTTGATGACATGATCCTATATGTGGAAGACCCCCCACCAAAAGAAACTCCACCAGAAAATTGCTTGAGCTTATAAACAGATAGCAAAACAGCAGGCTACAAAATCAGCACTCATAAATCAATGGCTTTCCTATACACTAATATTAATAAGGCAAAAGAAAAAGTTAGGAAATCCATCCCTGTTCACAATATCCTCAAAAAGAATAAAATACTTGGCAATTAATCTAACAAGGGAAGTAATCAACCTCTACAATGAAAATTATCAAACATTGAAGAAAGAAATTGAAGAAGACCTAAGAAGATAGAAAAATATTCCATGTGTGGGGTTAAGCAGAATTAATATAATTAAAATGGTCATTCTGCCAAAATCACCAAATAGATTCAGTGCAATCCCCATTAAGATACCAAGGTCATTCTTTACAGATATCGACAAAGCAATTCTCAAATTCATTTGGAACAATAAGAAATTCAGAATACCCTAAACACTGCGAAACAAGGAAGATGAAACAGGTGACTTTGCAATACCAGATCTAAAATTGTACTATAGAGTTATAGTAATAAAAACACCATGGTACAGGTATCAAAATAGGAATGAACATGAGTGGAATAGAATAGAAGACTCTGAGACAAAGCCAAAAAATCTTTAAACATCTTATCTTTGACAAAGTGGGTCAATAACATGGAGGAAAAACACCCCAATCAACAAATGGTGTTGGACAAACTGGACAACCACTCAAAGAAAATTGAAATTAGTTTCTTATCTCTCACATAGCACCGAAGTCAAATCAAAATGGGTCCAGGAACTAGGAATTAAAACAGCTACTATTCAACTGCTAGAAGAAAAAACAGTACCACCACTCCTCCATATGGGTGTTGGCAATGACTTCCTCAAGAAGACTCCCAAGACAAAAGAATTAAAATCAAGAATGAATGAGTGGGATACCATTAAACTAAAAAGTTTTTGCACAGCCAAGGAACTAGTCAAAACTGTTAAGAGAGAACCCACAGAATGATAGATAATCATGGCCTGTGCTTCCTACAAGTGATTAATATCCAAAATTTACAAAGAACTCAAAAAGCTTAATATCAAAATACAAACAATCCAATCATTAGATGCACCAGCTAGTTAAACAGAAACTTCTCTACAGAAGAATTCGGGGAATCCAATGAATATGTGAGAAAGTGTTCTAAATCCCTAATAATCAGAGAAATTCAAATCAAAACAATATTAAGATTTCACCTCACTCCAGTCGGACTAGAAAAGATAAAAATTACAAAAAGTAATAAATGCTGGAGGGGTTGTGGAGAGATAGGATCACTAGCATACTATTGGTGGAACTATAGGCTTGTACAGCTACTCTGAAAAGCCAAGTGGCGATGCCTTAAAATGTTAGGGATTGATCCGCTGTAAAACTAGCTACCTCTTTTCTGGGTATCTTCACAGAGGAGTTAGAATCAGCACTTTACAGCAATACAGCAAAATCAATGTTGATAGCATCTCAATTCACAGTAACAAAATCATGGAATCATCCCAAATACCCCTCACTGGATGAATGGATCCAAAAGCACAATGGAGTTGTACTCAGCTATTAGAAACAATGACATAGCATCCACTGAAAGTAAATGGATGGCAATGGAAGAAATCATGCTGAGTGAAGTTAGCCAAAACCAGAGAGTCAAGAGTCAAATGTTTTCCCTCATTTTTGGAGATTAAGTCTAATGCAGGCATAGGTGAAAGTTAGTCAAACTCATATATTGGGTAACCAAGGGAATAGGAATACATAATCTAGGGTAATCACAGTCATGCAGGGGGAAGGGGGTGGGGAGAGATGAGGGATGGGAGGAGAAAAATAGGGAGGGATCTAGGGAGATAATAAAGGAGCATAATCTTTACCAATCCACCCCAAGAAGTCAAATAATATTCATGAAATCATTTAACTCTGGAAAATTCACAAATTTTATATATACACATACATATATGTATGTGTATATATTTTTTACATATACACATATTTTACATATGCACATATATGTATGTGTATATATATTTACACATATTTTACATATGCACATATATGTATGTATATATATATAAAATATATATTTTATATATGCACATATACGTATGTGTATATATAAAATATATATATTTTATATATACACATACGTATATGTATGTGTATATATATTCAATTATATTTGTTAGAGGCATAATGTAGAAGAATGAAGAGACTGCAGTATGAGGAATGTGGGGATAACTATAGTTTAAGATCAAAAGCATATCTTGTAACTTCATATGCATCTGTTTTATAACAACTCAACTCCATAATAAACAAAATAAATAAAATATGTACAGGCTACAAATAAATTAAGATCTATATATGCAAACCCAAGGCCAACTGAATGGAGACAATCTGGAAAATCATCCTATAAAACCTTGGTGATATAAACTTTGAAATTCTAATCAGAGCAATCATGCAAGAGAAGGATATTAAAGGGACACAAAAGGTAAAGAAGAACTCAAATTATCTTTGTTTGCTGATGTCATGTTCCTATATTTATTTATTTTTTTTTCTAAAGAGAGAGGGACAGTGAGAGAGACAGAGAAAGAGAGAAACAACTTTATTTAGTTTTTCACATGGCCTTTGTTGCTCCAACACTTAGTTGTGTACGTGGTGCCAGGGTTTGAACCCGGGTCCTTGAGCTTTCCAGGCAAGCGCTGAAACCGCTGAGCCACCGCTCCAGCCCCATGTTTCTATATTTAGAAGACTCAAAAAACCCCATGAGAAGATTTGTAGAGTTCACAAATGAATTTAGCAAAGTACCAGAATACAAAGCCAACATTGATAAATTATTAGATTTCTTATATGCCAGTGGTAATTCTGCTGAAAGAAAAATTAGGAAATTTTTTCATTTATAATAACTTCAAATAAAAAATAAAGTACTTTAAAATTCATCTAATCAAGGAGGTGAAAGATCTCTATAATGAAAAGTATAGAACATTGAATAAATAATTTGAAGAAGAACCTAGAAGATGGAAAGACTGATATTCTTGAATAGGCAGAATAGATATTATCAAAATGGCCGTACTATCAAATGCATTATTAAATATCAATGCAATCTCCATCAAAATACCAATGACTTTTCCTTCCCTGAGGTAGAACAAACAGTCCTAAAGTTCATTTGGAAGAATAAGAGACCCAGAATAGCCAAAGTTCATTTGGAAGAATAAAAGACTCAGAATAGTCAAAAAAGTTCTGAGCAAGAAGCATGATTCAGGAAACTTCACAATATTGAATCCCAAATTATAGTTATAGAACTGTAACAACAAAAATAAACTGGTTCTGGCACCTAAAGATGCATAAAACCCAATGTAATAGAATAGAAGAAACAGAGACAAACCCAGATAAATACAGTTACCTGATACTAGAAAAAGATGCCAAAAACATAAGTTGAAGAACACATCACCTTTTCAACAAATGGTTCAGGGAAATGGTATATCTACATTTAGAAGAACAGAATTTGAGCCCAACTCTTACTATGAACAAAAGTCAACTCTAGGCCTTCTTTTCCTGGATGAGAAAATAGAAACTTCTCATCAGAGGACATCGATCAAGTCAGTGAATACATGAGAAAGTGCTCTAAATCTCTAGTAATCAGAGAAATGCAAATGAAAACCACATTAAGATATCACCTTACCCCAGTCAGAATGGCAAAGAGGAAGAAAATAAACAATAATAGATGCTGGATGGACTGTGGAGAGATGGGCACACTAACACACTGTTGGTGGAGATGCAGACTGGTACAGCCCCTCTGGAAAGCAGTGTGGAGAATCCTCAAAAAACTAGGGATGAGCCCACCATACAACCCTGCTATTCAACTCCTGGGAATCTTTCCAGGGGATTTAGAATCAGCACATTATAGTGACACAGCAATATCTATGTTCATAGCAGCTCAATTTACTATTGCTAGACTTTGGAAACAACCCAGATGTCCCTCACTGGAAGAATGGATCCAAAAGCTGTGGTACATGTATACCATCGAATTTTACACAGCAATTAGAAACAATGATATTGCAGCCTTTGAAGGTAAGTGGATGGCTATGAAAGAAATTATGCTTAGTAATTTCAGCTTAACCCAGAGAACCAAGGGTCGAATGTCTCCACTCATCTGTGGAGGTTGGAACTAGACCCTGGCCATTCAGAAAGGTGGTCTATTATCATATGTTAAATCCAGATAAGGTGTAATGTTATACAACCTAATACATTTTTAGAGATATTGTGGGTAAGCAAAGGGAGGGATTCGGGTGGAAAATTGGGGGGGGGCACTCCTGGGGGTAAATCTAGTATCCAGAAGCTATACACATTTTATATTATTTTGTTAAAAAATTGTATGGTTTTTCAAAAATAAAAATTTAAATTAAAGAAAAGTCAACTCTAAGTGGCTGAAAGACCTAAAAATTAGATCAGAAACTTTGCAACTACTAGACGTCAATGTAGGCCCAACATTCCAACATGTTGGCACAGGGACCAACTGTTTAACAAGACTTTTAATGCACAAGAAATGAAACCAAAAATAAATAAGTGGGATGAAACCAAATTAAATGGCTTTTGCACAGCAAAGAAAGCAATTAAAATCATGAATAAACAGCTGACCGAATGGGGGAAAATCTTTGCCACCTGTTCCTCAGTTAAAGCATTAATTTCTAGAATTTACAAACAAATTAAAATCTTCAAACCTAGAAAAAACCTCAAAACCCCAATTAATACTTGGGCAGAATAATCTAATAAACAATTCTCTAAAGAATAAACACAAACTGCCAATAAATATGCTGAAAAAATTCAAAATTTCTAACAATTAGGGAAATGAAAATAAAAAGTACATTTAGATTTCATCTCAGTCCAGTCAGAATGGCAATTATCAAAAACACAAATAATGATGAGTATTGATGAAGATGTGGGGAAGATACGTATTCAAACACTGTTGGTAGGACTGAAGTTGGTGTAAGCACTCTGGAAAGCAGTGTGTGGATTTCTCAAAAAACTAGGAAAGCAGCCATCATTTGACTCAGCTGTTCCACTCCTGAATATATATCCAAAAGATTTGATGTAGCATACTGTATGAATACAGTCACATAAATATTCATAGCAGGAGAATCACAATAACTGAGATATGCAACCAATTGAGGTACCCTTCAACAGATGAATGGATACTGATAATATGGTAGACATATATACTATATATATACACCAACACAATGGAGTATTAATCATAAGAAGAATGAAGTTATGCAGAGGCAAGGGATCAAAATATGGGAAGAGAAGAGGAAGGGGGAGTGCTGGGGAGCGTGTTGACAAAATTATATTGCTATATTGTGTGCATGTATGAGTATGCAACAAAAAACCTATCATTTTGTATGACTTTAATGCATGAATTTAGAAAAAAAGAATGAAAATATGACATTTGCTGGTAAATGTGTGAAAATGGAGACTATCATGCTAAGAGAAATAATCCAGTCCCAAAAACTCAAATATTGAATTTTTCTTTCATATGCAGAAGCTAGTCCAATATATAAACATTCTCTCTCTCTCTCTCTCTATATATATATATATATAAATTTTCATTTCCCTAATTATGAGAGGGGAGATGGGATAGGAAGGGAGAAGGAGAAAAGGGAAAAGAGGTTTCTTTAAAAGTAGAAGAAAGATCTACATGCTAGGTGAAGGAGATTGAAAGGTGAGGAAGAAGATATGAGATTACGGAAGAACAGTGGAATATATCTCAGCTGAATTTCATATATGTGTATGTACATATATATATGGGTGTGTATATATATATACATATATAAAATGACGTGAATATCATCATCATGTTTTTCTACCAGACACTAATTTTAAAAACTATAATAGCAGAAAAATCAGTAGATTGGAGAGAAGGGAACAGGAGGAGGGAGGACAGTAGGGAAAGGAGAAGTGGAAACTGAATTAAAATGAATCATATTCCATACTTGTATAATTATGTCAAAATGAATCCCAATGCAATGTATAATTAAAAATAATGAATAAGAAGGAAAAAACTGGGAAAAGATAAATATAGTAGATCCAAAGCAAGAAGGGAGAAAAAAGATGAGGGTAGTAGTTGGAATAAATTAAAAGTGGCCCAAAATAGAGAAAATTAATGGAATTAAAAGCTGTTTCTTTAAGATCAATACAACTGACAGATTTTTACCATGAGAAAACAAGATAACAGAAATTCAAAGCCTAAAAATAAGGGATGAATAAAGTAATTGCACACATTTGCAATTAAGTTTACCATCTTATGTCGATGCACTTCATGGATTCCCCAAATATACTGATAATATAAAAAATCTCTCATCATGAGACTGGCAAAGTAGCTCAACAGTAGAGCAATTTCCTGGCATGTGTGATGACCTGGGTTTGATTCCCCCCACCATACATGTGAGAAAAACAAAAACTAGATGAAAAATAAATAAAATCGATTCTCTCTCTCTCTCTCTCTCTCTCTCTCACTCTCTCTCTTTGAAAACGAGTGTTTATGGGTCTGGAGCAGTGGATCAGCGGTTACAGCTCTTGCCTGGCATGTGCAAGTACGTGGGTTCTAACCCCAGCACCCATGTACACAACTAAGTTTCAGAGCAGCGAAAGCTATGTGAAAAACTCAATAAAAATTGATTCCCTCTATATCTCCCTCTCTCTCACTGTCCTTCTCTGTTTGAAAAAAATGAGGCTTCATAAGAGACTGAAATGAATCTCTATATACCAACAAATCAATCAGATAATCTTGTAAAAAGTATGAGTTTCTAGACATGTACAATCACAATTCATGAAAGAAGAAAAATTTGAATATACTTAAGGGTAAAAGTAATGCATTATAAATTTTAAAATTTTCTATAAAGAAAAGCCCAGGCTAAAGCAACTCATGTGGTGAATTCTACTACATATTTAAATAGGATTAATACTAATACCATCACCAATTCTTCCCAAAAATAGAATTAGAGACCAGTATCCCACTTGTTCCATGAGTGTAGTATTACTTACGTTCCAAAATCAAGCAAAAATATTAGAATGAAAGATCAATATCTCTTTCAATGAAGGTGCAAAAGTGCTCCACAAAATCTTACAAAACCAAATCCAGAAATATGTGAAAATTCTTACAAGATATGACCAATTGGAAATTTTCCCAGTAATTAATTTTAGATTAACTAATGATAGTCAATTAATAATGTGATACCACATATTAAGACAAGGGACAAAAACTGTAATTTCAGCAGACACAGAAATGCATTTGATGAAATCCAATACTCTTTCATCACAAAATCTCAACAAAAGAGTAGTAAAAAGAACTTCCTCAACCTGATAAAGTGCATCTTTGAAACACCCACATCTATCATCATACTTAAAAGGCCGAATGATTTCTTCCTAATATAAAAAGCAAGATGAGAATGTCTACTTTCACTATTATTCCATGTTGTACTAGATGTTCTAGCCAGAACAATTAGGCAAAATAAAGAAATGAAAGGCATCCAGACTGGAAAGGAAGAATTTAAACTAGCTGTTTTTGCACATGGCATGAACTTGCATATAGATAATACTAAATAATACTTTTTACTACAACTAATAAGCAAAATAGATTCTTTAAAATGTAAGCTGAATTAGGAGAATATATGCACACCAAAGAATAAAGTTAAACTCCTTGTTATACCACAAATTAAAATTAATTTGAAATGGCTTATGGGTCTAAATGTAAAAACTAACATTATTAAAATGCTTACAGGAGAGTGCAGAGAAATCTTTATGATTTTGTTTAGGCAGTGATTTCTTAGATTTGATATAAAAACACAAGCAACAAAAGAAAAAATAAATAAATATGACTTAATCAAAAATAAAAACTTTAGTGTGCAAGTAATGTTATCAATGATGGAAAATAAAACCAACAAAATGGAAAAAGATACTTGTAGATTTTATATTTGTTAAGGGACTTACATCCAGTACACTAAAAGAACTCTTAAACCTCAACAATAAAAAAGACCCAATTAAAGAATAAAGAAAATATTTTAATAGGTGTTATCCAAAGTAGATGTAAAAATGGCTTACTAGAACATGAAAAGATGTTCATCATTATTGTCCATCAGGGAAAGGGAAATCAAAAGCACATGTACTATTTCAAACTTACTAGGATGACCATAATCTAAGAGACAGACAAAAATAACTATTAGTAAAGATAGAGAGAAGTTATAAACATCATTAATTGATGGTGAGAGTGTTAAATGGCAGATCCACTTTAGAGAAAATGTTTGAAAGTTCCTTTGAAAGCAAATACAGGCTTTTCATATAATCTATCAAATCTACTCTTAGATAAAAGAGAAAAATAAATACACATG
>PVKS010047857.1:0-12639 GCA_004027875.1 Aplodontia rufa | reverse complement strand
ATGTCTTCACTCATCTGTGGAGGCTGGAACTAGACCCTGGCCATCGAGAAAGGAGGTCTATTATCATGTGTTAAATCCAGATAAATTGTAATGTTATACAACCTAATACATTTTTAGAGATGTTTTGGGAAGGGGAGGGGAGGGATAAGAGTGGGTAATTGGAGGGGTACTCTTTAGGGTAAATCTAATCTTCAGAATCTATATACATATGATATTATTTAGTTAAAAACTTATATGATTGTTCAACAAATAAATTTCTCAATAAAAAGGAGTAGTTATTGCACAATCATAAATGCATATAAAGAAACAATATAATATGCATTTCTTCCTAGACCAGAATTACCCCCACATCACCCACACCCCAGTCTCTTGATTCTTCTATATTTTGCCCCTACACAGCCCTTTGTATTTTGAGACAATCTCACTAAGATGTCCAGGCTGATCCCAAACTTGCAATTCTCCTGCCTCAGTGAATATGAATTTTTAATACTGACATTAGAGAATGAGCTATTTTTATTATGAGTCTTAATTTCCAACATGTAAGAACACTTCCAAACACATGCCATAAATACCATAAATTTTAGTGCCATCTTTGGGTGTCTGCTATTCCCAAAGTACCCCTTTACTTACAACTCATGAAGGGCTGGCAGTTTTACTCCTTAAGTGTTATTGACAGTCCCACCTCACAGCCGCATAGCCCACCACATCAGACTCTACTCAGGCCCCAGACTGCCTTGTGCAGTCTCAGTTCCAGGCCTGTGTCCGTCTCTCACCTCTCACCTGACAGTCTTCTAGAGAATGTACTCCAGGTCTCTCTTTCAACACCAGTGTCAGCAGGAACTTCAACCTGGCTTCCCCCAGAGCCACTGATTTCCCTGAATGTGTTCTTCCCTAATAGCTCATTATTAAGCCAGCCTCAGCATTTATTAGCTTTTTGATTTTCCTGTTGTTTTGTCTATCTCTGTAACTAAACTGTAGGCCTCTTGAAGGGACAGTGTCTTACTTAATCTTCTGCCATTAGCCTGGCACAGTTCGAGAAGCACTCAATGAATACCTTTTAGAGGAAGGAAGAAAACATGGCAAGTCCACACTTCTTATCTTAGCCCTCATTTTTCTTAAGGGGAAGTGGTGGAAATACCTGTTTACTCTGATGTCACCCCACCGAGCAATGGAGTGAACATTTCAGGACTTTCTGACAAACAGAGATGATGGAATCAATTGCTTATGCTCACTGCTGTAGCCCATAAATAAGTTGAATGAATCATGGTTCTGTTCTCGGTATGGATGCCACAAAAATGGTCTCAGAACTCCTACCAGCTCTCTCAGACTTAAGACACAGTTCAGTGCTGGCTGCTTAAAGTCTTTTCTGGCCACGTGTATTTCCATGGTCCACACCTGGCAGAGAGATAGTATCATAAAATTGAACATGATTGTGTTGGACAAGCAGACGGTGCTTCTGCTAATAAAAGCACAAAAGCTCTATTTGTATCCTCGTTCACTGAGGTATGGAGTGGTGACTAATGAAGATATATCTGAGACGGGTGTGAGCCTAGGGCAGGGTTTAAATTTGGCTCTAAATGCATATCCACTGACCTTTTCAGTATCTGGCAAACTGTATTTTGAAAACAGATTTGATCTTTAAATTATAACCAGAAAAATCTTAGCTGAGCAAAAGTCCCCACCCACCCCTTTCCACTCTCAACCAAGAGAATAAAGGTCTCTGTATTTAGAAATGTACCAACTATCCTCTGAATAGATAGATTTCACGTGTACAATGGTTTTTAAATTTCTGGAGCCCTCTTTTGGAAGTTACCACATTAGTAAGAAAGTGAATTCAGGGGCTGGAGTGGTTGCTCAGTGGTTATGGCATTTGCCTGGCATGCGGGAGTACGTGAGTTCAAATCCTAGCCCCACGTACACAACAGAGTGTCCAGGGAATGAAAGTCACATGAAAAACTAAATAGAGATTGCTTCTCTCTTTCTCTCACTCTCACCATCCCCTCTTTCTTAAAAAAAAAAAAAGAGAGTGAGTTCTATTGTGAATAAACAGATGTTTAATCAAATGAGGACCTTTATTTTTCTCCTGTAATAATTTCAGAGGTAGTAAATCCAGATGTGGTAAAGTGTCTCAGAATGCCATCAAGGACTGTTTGGGATTGAATTGTGTTCCCTTTCCTGCCCAAAGATAAGTTGGAGTCCCAATTCCTGGTACCTATGAGTGTGACCTGTTTTGAAAACAGGATCTTTGCAGATGTCACCAAGTTAGGGTGAGATCGGTAGAGTGGGCGCTAATTCATTTGACTGGTGTTCCTATAAGAAGATGAAATGTAGAGACCCCATTTGAACACGGAGGCAGAGACTAGAGTGATGCTTTAAGAAGCCAAGCAACTCCTGGAGCTGTCTTCTAGAGGGGAAGGACTCTCTGTTAGAGAGTTTGGAGAGAGCATTGCCTTCCAACACTGATTTTGGACATCTCCAGAACTGTGAGGGAATGAATTTCAGTTGTTTTGAGCTCTTCTGTTTATGGAACTTGGTTACAGCAGCCTTAGGAAACTAATACATGGATCCAGGCTTCTTACACTTTTCTGCTCAGTCAAGCTCTTTGCCTTATAATCACATAGTGGCTGCTCCACCTCTAGCACCTTGTCTAAGTTCCAGGAAGAAGAAGAGAAAGGCCAAGGATGAAAGGCATTTTCCAGATGAGCATACCCTCTTTTTTTTCTCCCTAACAGTTGAGATTTTCATTGAAAAGAGAATAAAAAATTTTACATTAATATGCCTATATGTTTGCCTTTTTTTTTTAAAGGAGAGAGTGGGCAAGAGAGAATCAACTATTTTATTTTATTTTTTCATCTGGGTTTTGTTTTTCTGATACTTAGTTGAGCATGTGGTGCTGGGGTTCGAACCTGGGTCCTCATACACACCGGACAAGTGCTGTAACTGCTGAGACACCGTTCCAGCCCCACCTATGTGGTTTCTTTCTTTCTTTCTCTCTCTCTCTCTCTCTCTCTCTCTTTCTTTTTATTTTAGAGAGAGAAGGACAGAGAAAGAGAGAGAAATGTGGCTTTTGTTGTTCCGACACTTAGTTGTGTACGTGGTACTGGGGTTCAAACCTGTGTCCTCATGCATGCCTGGCAAGCGCCATAACCACTGAACCACCATTTAAAAACTATGTATTTTTTAAAGATATTTTTAATAGACTTATTTTTCAGAGAAGTTTTAGTTTCACAACAAAGTGGAGCAAAAAGTACTGATTTCCCAAATACTCCTTGACCCCCCACAAGGCATCTCCCATTATTGGTACACTTATTACAACTCTTGAGTCTGTGTTGGCACACATTACCATCCAGAGTCCACAGTTTACATTAGGGTTTGCTCTTGGGGCTGTACCTGTCATGGATTTTATGGGTACTGATATGTGTCTGCCATTACGCTATCCTACAAATAGTTTCACTGCCCTTGATAACTATCCTCTGCCTATTCATCCCTCCCACCACAACTCCCATCCTGCCTGACCACTGACTTTCTACTGGCTCTATAGTTTTGCCTTTTCCAGAATATCTAGTAGGTGGAATCACACATTATGTTGCCTTTCAGACTGGTGGCTTTCACTTAAGGGTAAGCACTGAAAAGTTCTCCATGTTTTTGCATGCCTGAGTAGCTCATTTCTTTTCAGCACTAAATAATCTCCCATTGTGTGGGTCTACCACAGTTGGTTTATCCATTTACCTACTGAAAGACATTGGTGGCAATTTGGAATAAAGGTGTTATAAACATCTGTGTGCAGGTTTCTGTGTGGACATGTTTTCAAATGACTTGGGTTATCCAGGAGCGTGATTGCTGGGTCGCATGGTAAAAGCGTTTCATTTTATAAGAAACTTCCCAACTCTCTTCCAAAGTGTTTGTACCATTTTGTATCACCACCAGCAACAAATGAGAGTGTCCATAGCTCCACATTTTCATTGGCATTTGGTGTTGTCAGTGGTTTGGATTTTGGCCTTCTCACTGTTTTAATTTGCAATTCCCTAATGACATGTGACATTGAACATTTTTTTTGGTAGGGGAGATTGAACCCAGGGGCACTTAACCATCAAGACAGACATATCCTCTGACCTTTATATTTTTTTAGTTTGAGACAGGGTCTCCTTAAGTTGCTTTGGGCCTTCTCACTAAGTTGCTGAGGCTGGCTTTGAACTCGCAATCCTCCTGCCTTGCCTCTCGAGTCATTGGGATTACAGGTCTGTCTGTGCCACCACCACCGTGCGCTTACCTCTGAGCATCTTTTTGTATGCTTATTTGCCATCTGTATAGCTTCTTTGGTAAGGTTCCTGTTCAGGTCTTTCGCCCATTTTAAAATCAGGTTGTTTATCTTTTAAAAGTTCTTTGTATATTTTGGGCAGCAGTCTTTTATCTGATATATCTTGTGCAAATATTTTTTGTCTCTGTATCTTGTCTTTTTGTTCTCTTGGGAGTCTGGTTTCTTTTAAAAAGCTTTACAAGAAATCTTAACCAGAAACTTTTAATTCTATCTCGTGATCTCATTAGCAAGTGAGTCTGAAAATTCATCATTTTAGCTGGACATACTATTGGCACACATTAGACCAGGGTTCTCTAGTAAGGAAGAAGGGGGAAATAGAAATTAAATGTTTTATTCAGACTGTTAAAACAAAATACAAGAGGTTGGATAGCTTATGAGCAACAGGAATTTATTTCTCAGAGTCCTGGTGACTGGGGATTCCAAGATCAAGACACTGGCAAATTCATCACCCAGCAAGGACCCATTTTTGGTTCATAGATGGTGCCTCTGGCTGCATCTTCACAAGGCGGAAGAGGCAGACAAGCTCCCTTGGGCCTTCTTTATAAGGACACTAATCCCAGTCATGAAGGGTCCATCCTCATGACCTAATTACCTCCCAAACACCCGTCTCCTGACACTATCACACTGATCACTAAGTTTCAACATGTACATTTTTTGGAGGGGCAAAAACATTCAGACCATTGCAAGAGGGAATTAACAGTATTTGTCATAGAAATTCTTTGTAAATAATTTTATGATACAGTAAAACTAAGAGGTCCTACATGGATAGAATCTCATGTGCTTCTTTCTAAAAAAATTAGAAATTATAGTATCTGAAATCTTTAAGGACAGTTAAACCCTGTCTAATCAAACCCTCTCCTTTTATAATAAAGAATAATTCTCCAAAGTAGGAAAGCAGTGTTGTTGGAGCTTACAAGTTAGTTAGGAGTGGAAATCTTGACTCTTACCTATTAGCTTTCACCATTATTAGCTATGTAGTTCAATTTTAGAAGATGACATACTAATGATTTCTTACTTTTTTTTTCTGTACTGGGGATTGAAACCAGGGATGCTCTACCACTGAGCTACAACTCCAGCCCTTTTTATTTTTTTGAGACATAGTTTTGCTAAGTTGCTGAGGCTGGCTGTGAACTAGCAATTCTCCTGCCTCAGTCTCTCCAGTCCCTGGGATTATAGACATGTACCATACCAACCAGAGAATTTCCTAATAATTTCCTAACAAGCTAGGTGTTAATATTATACTACATGCAAAAAAAACCCCAAAAACACTGACCCAAATAGCTAAGTGTAGTATCAACTCACTTTGCTTTTTATATCTTATTTCTAAGTTTGAAGCAGAAAACAAAAGGTTTTCTTCCCTGTAGCATAGGGGCAGCAATCTAGATGATATATTTTGGGGTAAAAAGATATTGGTCATCTTCCAGTCAATCAGTCTGTTCAGTTTCATTCATTCCATGATTAGATTCCTAGGCCAAGAGATTTAAAAAGTAAAATTATAGCCAATTTTAGATATCCAAAAAGCATAAGAAAAATAATCCATGTACACCTTCCCAGAACACTATTAAACTCTTAGAGTTTGCAAAGCATCATGGAAAATGTTTTAATTGATGGATGCCTTTGAAATTGGTCCCTGTTGGAATTCAGATGATTTTATGTATAAAAATTACACCACAAGGGGCTGGAGCGGTGGCTCAGCGGTTTCGGCGCTTGCCTGGCAAGCGCGAGGACCTGGGTTCAAACCCCAGCACCACGTACACAACTGAGTGTTGGAGCAACTAAGGCCATGTGAAAAACTAAATAAAATTGTTTCTCTCTTTCTCTGTCTCTCTCACTGTCCCTCTCTCTTAAAAAAAAAAAATTACACCGCAAAGTTAATGGAGCCAGGCTGAATGATATTTCATTTGATACAAAATAAATATATTTATCATCTGTGAATGATTTGATGCATTCATTTCATTAATAAAAGTCATTCACAATGTACGCAGCAGTCATGTAATGAAATCTAAGCCACTCAACAAGAGTACCAGGGTCACAGCTGTCAATCAGGTCAGGAAGCAGGCCACTGTCCTCATGCAGATGTTAGTTAGTAGTAGTTGGTAAGTGCTTGTGATCCAGGCAGTTTTTGAACCAATCTGACAAAATGTGCGTGGAGAACTTTGCTTCATAATGATATATACTCTACTGCCCAGAGGTACTTAGTGTTCTCTGAGTCATTGCAGCTTTGGCTTATTTGCTGCTGAATTAAGCATTGCCTCAGAGTGAGGAGTCATAGTACAGCTAGCCAGAGATCAGAACAGGGAGGCTAAGGAGAGAGTAATTGGCAGCTGGTCCTGAGACTCATTCTCTGGACAAGCCGCTCCTTCCACCCTTCTGCCTGGACATGTCTACAGTTTTCACTGCATTCATTAATAGACAATACAAATGCCAATAAGCTGACATTTGGAAGACACAAAATCAGAGACAGAGAGGAGTCTCTCTCTTATTCCTTCTCCCAGCTACCTCTTTCTCAAGAATATCAATGGTATCAGTTTTAATGTTTTGTCATGATGTTAATGTATATATTTATTCATTTTTTTGGTACTGGGGATTGAACCCAGGGTCAATAATGCATATTGCTCATGCTTTACCACTGAGCTACATCCCCAACCCCCTATTTATTCTTTATTATGTAAAAAAATTTTTTTTAAAGAGAGAGAGAGAAAGAATCAATTTTATTTATTTTTTCATCTGGCCTTTATTTTCTTTGACACTTAGTTGTGGATATGGTGCTGGGTTTTGAACCCAGGTCTTTGCACATGCCAGGCAAGTGCTCCAACCATTGAGCCACTGCTCTGGCCCTAAAATTTTTAATATATATAAAAGTAGAATAGTAAAATAAACAATAATCACCAATTTATGATCGTTCATTCCATTGTTAGATTATGACAAAGCAAATCCTAGAGGTTGTATGTTTATCAATAAACATTTTATTTTGCCCCTCAAAATTAGAACTCTTTTAATAAGCCAATCTAATACCAGTGCATATACCTTCAATTAACAAAAATTTTTTAAGATTATCAAATGACCTACTATCAAATGATCCAATCAATGTTTATATTTTCTCATAGTCTTTTTTTATAGTTGGTTTTCTCAAATCAGGATTCAAAAAGCTTCTACACATTGTATTTGATTGTTATACCTCTAGAGTGTCTTTCAATCTGTCAGATTTATTATGGGACTTCTTCACTTCTGGACTTAACCACTCAATATTTTTCATCTGGCCTAGGTAAAAATAATTAATTTTATTAATGAAAGGTGAAGGGAATTTGCCATTTGACACAGGCTAAGAATTTTGGGGCCTTCCCTCCTTCCTTCCATACCTCACATCAGTCCATCCTAAATCCTATTGGCCTTTCTTTCAAAATACATCCAGAATCCATACGTATCACCTTTTCCAGTTCTACCATCTTGGCCTGGCCACGATCATCTCTCACCCAGACTCTAGCAATAGCTTTCTAGTGCTTCTCTGTTTCCCTCTTTGCCCTTTTACAAGCAGAACGAGCCTCTTAAAATCCAAGTCAGATCACACCACTCCTCTGCTCAGAACTTCCTAATGGCTCTCTAATTAAAGAAAAGCTGAGAACTTCACAGTGGTCCATAGTCCCTTTGTGATTTGTTCCTGCCCATCTTTGATCTTATCCACCAACCCACTCATTCTCTCATTCTCCAGCCAAACTGTCCTTCTTGTTTTCCTCAAATCTACCAACCCAACCTTATTTCCATGCCACCAGCTGTTTCCTCTGTCTGCAGCCCTCTTTCACCAGCTGTCTGCATGGCCTGTCTCTGCACCCCCTTCAACCATTTGTCTAAATGTCACCTTCTAGGATCGGCCTCCCTGATCACCCTGCACCCAACCCTGCACTTCCCATCCACTTTACCGGGGCTTGTTCTCTTCATAGCACTGGACACCTACTAAAACGCACATGATTTACTTGTTGGTCTATTTTCTGTCTCTTTCCATTAGAATGTAATCACCACAAAGAAATAGATTTTTGTCTATTTCATTCACTCATGGATCCTCAGTGCTGAGAACAGTGCCCAATGTATGAATAAATTTTGGGTATTCAAAGAAACCTTCCTTGTTTCTTTTGCACAAAACATCTTTTTTTCTAGGTTCTCCTTGTTTAGAGCTCACAAAGTTTACAGTACTCAAGAACTGGGTAGTCCTCTCCGTCACTGTGTGTGCTTACTCTCACTCCTGAGCTAGAAGTGGAGATGCCTTATTTATTGGGCAAAGTGAATTACTGCTTTGGAAATAGGACCACTGAGACTGGAATGGTTGAACTATGACCCCTCAAAATCCATATATTGAAACCCTAATCCTGAACACCTCAGAATGTGACCTTATTTGGAAGTAGGGCTGTTACAGATGTAATCTGAATTAAGATGAAGTCATCCTGGAGTCGATGGGTTCCTGGTCTTAAATGACTGGTATCTTTATAAAGAGGGAAATTTTGTCACCAATATGCGTACAGAGAGAATGCTCTATGGAGATAAAGGGAAAGATTGACAAACCAAAAGTGGCCAACAAACCACCAGAAACTGGGAGATAAGTCACGGAACCCAGTCTCCTTTGCAGCCATTGGGAGGAACCAACATGGCCAACGCCTTGACCCCGACTTCTAGCCTCCAGAAATGAGGGACAGTAAATTTGTGGGGTTTAAGCCACCTAGTTTAAGGTACCTCATTTTGGCAGTCACAAAAAACTAATAAAGGCCATATGGAACCAGAACATGTATTGCTTGGTTTACAAGTGGGTCCCCTAATCAGGGCAGAGTAAACACCACACAGATACATGCTCAAGGAGTAATGGGAAAATGATGTCATGAATCTGTCTCAAGGAGGGCAAGGAAGATGAAAGAGAAAATCTTTAGATTGTAATTCTCACCAGCATGGTAATCATGTCATTTAAATGCTATCGTGGGGCCCACTTCTCAGTACACATTGATTGAGTCAAACCAGTTCCCACTCAGAACAGGCAGCTGGGTTCTAAGCAGGAGGTCCTAGGCAGGAGGGTTTTGGTGGGCTGGTGGTGCTCGATCTAGTCATAAAACCTACCCAGTCTTCCCAATTTTACCTTATCAGGAGTCCCTGTGCCTACGGAACACCAAGATTCCTTGGCATTATCTAATTTCACTTCTGTTTAGATATATAGTATATGGTCTTTAAGGCACATTTCTAGGGCTGGAGTGTTGGTTCAGTGGTCACGGCACTTGCCTGGCATGCGCGAGAACGTGGGTTTGAACCCAGCACCGTGAACGCAAACAAGTGTTGCAACAACGAAAGTCACATGAAAAACTAAATAAAATTAATTCTCTCACACACACACACAAAAGAGACACATTTCTAGCCTTATTGGTAGGTACAAATTTATTTTACATATTCTTATACAAATGGTCCAGCATTTCTTCAAACTCAGACATGTAACTCTATTGTTAAATTACTATGTTGTGGGCTGGGGATGTAGCTTAGTGGTATAGGATTTGCCTAGTAGAGACAAAGCCCTGAATTCAAGTCCTGGCACTGAGGTGGAGGGGGACCTATACTGCATTTCTAAAAAATTCACTTTCTCAAAGGCTGATATGAATACAAAACCTTTCTTTCTTCAGAAATATTATTCAGAGAAATAGTAGGTATTCCTAATGTGTTAATTTTTTGGTTATTTATTTTACATTAGAGGAGAAAATAAGCTATTGTTGTGGATCAAAATATCAAATTTTAAATGTCATTCCTATTAAATATCAAGGGCATAGAAAACCAAAATAGTGAAGCTGAAGATATAAAATAAGCAAAATGGAATCCAGTATGATATTATTGAAATGTTCCTATTTGTATGCATTCAGAAAGGGTATAATTCTCTGGACAAGTAAAGCAAAAATTTTTTTCCATCTATTGTTTATGCCTGGATTTATTTCCTTCTTTTCTTCCTCCCTTTCTTCCTTCCTTCCCTCCCCCCCCCCTTTCTTTGTTTCTTTTTCTTTTTTCTTTTCTTTTTTTGTGCCAGGGATTGAACCCAGGGGCACTTAGCCACTGAGCCACATTCTCAGCCCTTTTTTAAATTTATTTTTTTATTTTGAGACAGGATCTCACTACGTTGCTTAAGGCCTCACTAAATTGCTGAGGCTGGCTTCAAACTTGTAATCCTCCTGCCTCAGCCTCCTGAGCTGCTGGGATTACAGGCGCATGCCACCATGCCCAGCTATGCCTGAATTTTAAAAACGTTCTGTGTGACTAAGAGGGTCCATAAAGTCCTTGGTAATCCATCCTTTGAGAGGTGACAGGTATGACTTGGTTGTTCTTTCTCCTCCTGACCCTGGGCTGACTAGTGACTGCCTTGACCAGTGAATTATGGCAGAAGAAACCCTAGGCTTCCAGAGTTGACATCAGGGGACTTGCAGCTGCTATCTGGTCCTCTTAGATTGTTAGTTATCATGTAAGAAGATTGACAGTCCCAAGACTAGCATCTGATGGGAAGACCTAAAGAAGCCACACAGAGACGTCTTGGGGCAGGAGAGAGCAAGCCAGCCAGCCCCAGACCCTCCCATACTTTTCAACCCTCAGCCATTTGAAATCACCCTGGGCGTTGAGGTGCATGCACAAGTGATCCCACTTGTTTCTGACCCACCAGAGGGTGACAACACTGAATTGATGTTTTAAGCCGTGATGTTTGGGGTAGCTTGTTACACATGAGCACAGAACTGGAACATCGTCTTTCATGTGTGTGTCAGGTTGTGTCTTATGCCTTCCTTCCCAGGTGTTCTCTTTATGCCATTTAGCAATACATCTGGTTTTCAGAACGGGAATTTCTTAGTTATATTGTGCTTCCCAGGCCAGTACATACTGGTTAGCTTCTTGTCACTCAGTAGTCACCTACTTGAAGTTAAAGTTAGCAAAGCGCTGTTTCATGTGTTTTTTCCTCTTGGCATGGCATGAGAATGAGGATCATGAAATTATTTAGAAGAAAGAGTTTGTGTGTCTTTGCTCATGGAAATTTTCTTTAATTGATATTAGGAAAAAATATCTTTCTTGTTAGCATTGTCTTTTGCAGCAGAACATTAAAAATATTGTCATTGGCTTCCAAAGAGTTCACCATGAGACGTGTGTGATAACTATGATTAGTAACTGGATTTGCTATCCTCTCTGTGTGGCTACCAGGAACTATAAAATATGCCTTGCGATTGTTTGGCACATAAATTCTCAGTAGGTGCTATATTTCACCATCCCTCTCTTTTCTTTTTTTACTTCCATGTGACAGTTATATCTTTGAAAATCTAATGTCAGTTAAAAGCATAATTTATTAAATACATAAATATATTTTTTGAGAGAGAGAAGGAGAGAGAGAATCAATTTTTATTGAGTTTTTAGCATGGCTTTCGTTGCTCTGACACTTAGTTGTGTACGTGGGTGCTGGGGTTTGAACCCATGTACTCGCACATGCTGGGCAAGCACCATAACCACTGAGCCATCGCTCCAGCCCCAAATACATATATTTTAGCCATTTGCAATATAACCTTGAAAAAGCAACTTTTAAAAGAGCAGCTGATATAAATAATTTTTTGTTTCTCTATCAGAGAAATTTTAGAGGCCTAGTACATGATAGATAAGGGATTTGCATGACTCCTCTAGGTTTATTCTGGAAGATTCCATGGAAGTCCAGTTTCCTTTCAAAAGAGATTTAATTAGTATGTGAAGCTGAATTTACTCTTAAAATTAACTATCTCTAGAAATATGCCAGACATATGGTAACAGAGTTGTTTAAAGTGCCAACAAACTAGGGTGTTTGTTTATATTTTGTAAAAATGAATCACAAATATGCATGTGAACATGTAAAAAAAATTCTATCTGTAGGCAATTATGGTTTATATGTTGAAGAGTTTCTTTTTATTAAATGATTTTCTTAAACCTTGACAAAACAGACAGTTGAGGAAATTCTACACAAAGAAAATTATTGTATTTTAATTTGAATATAAATTGAATGGTGGAAGACCATTGAATGATTTCCTCTCTCTCTCTCTCCCTGGGCTGGGATTGAAACCAGGGCCTCATGTGTGTTAGGCAAGAGCCCTACCACAGAACCACATCTCCTTCCCCAGGTTTTTACTTTATGTCTCAAGTAAGTTTACTCCCCTCATCTTCAACTGCATTTATTTATTATTTTTATTTTATTTTTTATTATTTTTTAAGAAATTTATTTATTGAACAATCAAACATGTTTCTTACAAAACATTAGAATATATATATAAATTCTGAAAATTAGATTTACCCCCTAGAGCCCTCCCCCA
>PVKS010047856.1:0-12652 GCA_004027875.1 Aplodontia rufa | reverse complement strand
TTTGACTTGTGTTATAAAGAAAAGCAAATAATGCAAAAATTAGTAATATCCTTAGTTATTACCCTAATGAGATAAGTCCTGGCATTGGTGTTAAGTTCCATTTTGTTTTTTTCCTCTGTGTTCTCTGTATTGTACTAACCAACCCTCACCCCCAAATCATTGAGCTGCTCTTAAAAAAAAAAAAAGATATAGGAAAAAGCTTGACAATTGTGCACCTGTGTTTTTATTGATCAATAACACATGGAAACATTAATCCAACTGAGTGAAATACCTGTCAAATTCTTGTCTTAGTATTACCAGTGGACAGAATTGCACAGTGAGCATTTATCACTTTATTCCTTGTGTTGTTCCGTATTCCTAAATAGATTATTAATCCATTAATCAGTCAATCATAAATTGCAGTTAAAAATATCAAGTGATTTCTTCTTAATTAAAAACTATTGTGTGAAACATGCCTACCCAGAGAGGTGTAACATTCTATAAATATTATTAAATAATTTAGCTACTTTTAAGTATTAAACTATGTACGTCAAGCAGTTAAAGTGATTTTGAGAGTACAGGTAAGGCATAAAAATTTTCCAAGCAACATTTTAAATGTTTTAATTTGCAGATTTCTTATTTCGGGAATTGGAATACTTTGTTTTTGTTTCTGTAAATTTTCTTATGTCTTCTTTCACCATGTAAATGCATTGTTTAACAATTAATAATGCAAAATTTTTAATACTGTTGGCTGAAAATTTGATTGACATGATATATTATTTGTACTAAGAAATAACTTGACCCAAAATACCTTTTGTTTGCTTAGGCTTTTTTTTTAATGTCTGGAAATTGAAGGTATTTCTCTCAATATTGTAAACAGAATTATCTGTTAAAACATCTTCTTGAGTACTCTATTTGTGTATCTTCCATTCCCTGAAAATTTGAAGGTTAATCCAAACTGGCCTGTTTTAGAATATTCAAGGAAAGAAATGACTACTTTTAATACCAGCCTTTTAAATTTCATGAAGATTTGGTAGGAATAATAGTATATATTATAAGCCTTGATAAAACTTTGAAAATTCCTTTCTATAAAATATAAAATGCTCAGTATCTAATTCCAAAAAAAAAGAGTTACCTATAAAGTGATGAAGAAAAAAAGCAATTAATTTGTGTGTATTGATAGATCTGTTCCCAGCAACAAGAATTCCTACGTTAAAAAGCATGGATATAGTAATGATTGGAAATCTATACAGGCAACATAAACAAAAAAAATAAGTAAAATTAAATCAAACTAAATTTGCATGAAAGAGGAAGCAATCAACATAGTGAAGAGATAATCTATGAAATGGGAAAAGATAGCTGGGAAGCACATATCCAATAAAGGCTTACTATCTAAAATATATAAGGAACCCAAACAACTTGATAGCAAGAAAACAAATAACTTGATTAAAAAATGGGCAAAGAACCTGAAAAGTTTTTTTAAAACAACCATCCATTTGTCCAATAAGTATATGAAAAATTCTCAATATCACTAGTCATCAGGGGAATGGATGTCAAGACCACAAGGAGATATCTCTTTATGACTGTTAGGATGACTGTCATCAAAATGACAAGAGATGAGAAGTGTTGGTTAGGATTAGAGAAATTGGGATCCTTGTACACTGTTGGTAAGAATGTCATTTGGCAGTGTCAATATTGAAAACCTAAAATTAAATCTGCCACATGATTCAGCAAGTTCACATGTGGGTATATATCCAAAGGAAATGAAATACACATGTCAAAGAGATATCTGTACTCTCCCAATTCACTGAAGTATTATTCACAAAAGCCAAGATAGGGATCAACTTAAGTGTCCATCAGTAGAAGAGTGGATAAGCAAAATGCATGTGATACGTATGTAAAATGGGATGCCTGTTATCAGCAGTGACTTGAATGAACCAATGAACCTGGAGGATATTATTCTGTGTGAAAAAAGTCAGGTACAAAAAACAAACACTACATGATTTCACTTATATATGCAATCTAAAAAAGTCAAACTCAAGCAAGCTGACCTTAGAATGGGTGTTGTCAGGAATAGAAAAGGGAGAGAGAGAGAAGATTGGAGAGATGTTGGTTAAAGAGTACAGGTTTTCATTTGGGAGAAATAAGTTCAAGAGATCTATTGTGTAATATAATGATTATAGTTATTAACAATATATTGCATTCCTGAAAATTGCTAAGAGAGTAAATTTTAAATGTTTTAAACCCCAAACTGATGATAATGTGAAGTAATGAATATATTAATTTATGTGTATACATGTATTTATACACACATTGTGCTATATACCATAAATGCTTTGTTAACTTAAAAGTGATAGAATAAAATCCTCACTACATGCAAAACATTTTTTTCAGATATTAACAAAGGTAATCTTAAAAGTTTGTACCTGTTGACATGCTGCTCAAGATAAATGCAAATGACATTTCTTTTAGTCATTCCATGTTCAGGAAGACATTATAAAACCACTACTCAGGTTGAAAATATGCTGAAAGTATCAAGAAATCAAATTGCACAAGAACAAAATACTAGTGCTGGGTTACTAATTCTTATAGAAAAAGAATCCTAGTAACTAATTTGCATTAAAGCATAAATGAATTCCAGTCCACCTTACTTAAACTGCCAGTGAACTTATATTTTAAGAGAAAATTATTATAAATTTTCCCTCATTGTGTGATTTTAGGTAGTGTAGACAACTACTAAATTGAAAAAATAAAAGTAATTATCAGGGTCTTTCATTTATAGGATATAAAGCCCTATTTAACATTGTAACAGCTTGTTTCCTAAATCACTCTTTACCCTGTTTTGGAAGGCAAGTGTCCTAAAAGGGTCAAGAGAACCTACACATTATTTATTTTGTACAGAAAATTAATTGACTATCTTTTTCCCTCACAAATATGGGCAAATGCTTTAGGAAAAAAAATTTGTGTATGTTGGGGGACAAGGAGTTTGGAGAAGAAAAGAGTATTTTATTTTAATCTTTATCTTCTTTAAGGGAGAGACTAGATCAGCTAGTGGGTTCACATTTTGTGGGAGAGAAGGCATTATGTAGCCAGATGAAAAGGTCCATGAGGGATGTTTAACTACCTGAAGAATGATATTGAGTTTCATAGAACACGATTATGAAAATCACTCAAATTTACTGAATGCTTCCGATGATGGTATTTCTACTAACTTTCTACATTTGGTTGGTGTACAGGAGAGCATGTGGTTAAGTAGCATTCTTACCATGCATTTTTCAGCCTGGACCACTAAGCGCATGCTTGCAAAGGAGAAAGGAGAAGGCACAGGACACTAAAGATTGACCATTGGCCTGAATCATTCAAGTAAAGCTGAGTTTCAAGGAAACCAGATTTTGTTTCTCCTCCGGTCAGTTTTCAATGGAGAGAGAAATCTCATAAGATCAAATCCATAAGGGTGAAATGAAGACTATTTGAGCACAACAAAAGTAAAGTTTGGGGGCTGTAGTGGTGGCTCTGTAGTTATAGTGCTTGCCTGGCATGCACAAGGACGTGGGTTCAAAACTCAACACACAATAAAGTATTGGGGCAACAAAAATCACATGAAAAACTAAATAAAATTGATTCTTTCTCTCTCACTGTCCCTCTCTCTCTTAAAAAAACAAAGGAAGAAAAAAAGTAAAATTTGCAGCCCATATCTGCATCATGCAATCTGATTTTTCTAAGTCATGATGATACAAATATTCCAAACCTCTCAAAAGGGGCTTTGTAGATGCCATAATTTCGTTAAAAACATAGACAATAAATGGGCCAAAGAACTAAACAGAAAATTCTCAATAGAGGAAACTGAGCTAACCAGTGAATACATGAGAAAATATCCTAAATCACTAGTAATCAGAGAAATGCAAATCAATACTACATTAAGATTTCACCTCACTCCAGTTAGATTGGCAAAAATGAAGAATATAAACAATAAAAGGCTGGAAAGGCTGAGGGGAGATAGGAACACTAGTACACTGTTGGTGGAACTGCAGACTTGTACAGCTGCTCTGGAAAGCAAAAATTAGAGATGGATCTACTATTTCATCCAGCTATCCCTCTTCTGGGTATTTTCCTAGAGGACTTAGAATCAGCATATTACAGTGACACAGCAAAATCTATGTTCACAGCAGCTCAGTTTACAATAGATAAAAAAAAAAAAATAGGAAGCAATCTGGATGCCCCTCACTGGAGGAATGGATCAGAAAACTGTGATTGATTATATATATATATATATATATATATATATATATATATATATATATATATAAAATCTACACATTCATATACATACATACCATGGAGTTCTACTCAGCAATGAGAAACAACAAATTTGCAGCCTTTGAAGGTAAATGGATAGTCGTGGAAGAAATCATGCTGAGCAAAGTTAGCCAAACCCAGAGAATCAAGGGTCAAATGTTTTCACTCTTTTGGGGAGACTGGAGTTAAACCCAGGCCTGTGTGAAATGTAGTCAACCTCATGTATTAGACCCAGCAAAGGCACAGCAACACATAATCTGGGGCAATCATAGATGTGTAGTGAGGGTTGCGGGGAGGGAAATGGAAGGGGGCAGGTGGGGAAAGGAGAGGTAGGGAAAATGGGAAGGGATCTCGAGAGACAATCAACAATTTAGTATATTCTTTACCCCTTTGAGAATCCAATAATACTTATGCAATCATTTAATTCTGTAAAATTCACAATCTAAGCACTTATGTTGTTTATAGGGGTGAAATATCAAAGATTCAAGAGACTGGAGTATGGGTGATGTGGTGGTAATTCTGGTTTAAGAATATATGCATGTCATATTGTTACTTTATATGCATTTATGATTGTACAACAACTCAACTCCTTAATAAAATATTTTTAAAATATATGTATGCCTGGCATATGCAAGTACACGGGTTCAAACCCCAGCACCCATGTACACAACTGTCAGAGGAACAAAAGCCACGTTTGTGAAAAACTCAATAAAAATTGATTCTCTATCTCTCACTCACTGTCCTTTTCTCTCTTTAAAATATATATATAGGTATGCCATAAATAACAGTGAAAATAAAGGGCCAAGTGTAGGGGTGAACAATTCACACAGAGTAAACCTCTGGGAAATTCACCTTTGATGGGTGATTTTGATTCCATGTGGAGGTTATTTTAGAGATTAGCTAGTAGGTTTATTTTTTTTCCCTGAATTCTTATTCTTTTAAGATAGTTTAAGACTGAAGTCTTGGAAAATGTTTCACAAGGTCACAATCTATCTTTGAATGGGCATATTCCATGAAACTATGAGTTTACAGGAACAAAATAAAAAAGTATTCATCTGAAGAAACACAGATTAAGCAGTGAATGTGATTTGTATAACTTATGGCTTAGACCGCAAATCTTCATCTCATACATCAAAAAATAGAATCTATAACATGGAATTGACAAGAACGACAAAGCTCAAGTCTGAAGCATGTGGTATCTATATTCAGCTCTTCTGGACAAGGACTACAGAAATACTATCTTTTACTTGTAGTTTTTCTGTACCTGTGAGATTTTATAAAGGGGGGAGGAGGTGAAAATTGCTGTGTAGACTGGTCTTTTGGAAATTGCATCATTGGTGGTATTTCCATAACTAAATCTTTTGGTCATATTCTTGTTAATATATTAATTCATATCTTTCACTCAAATCCTTGTAAGGCACTGTGCTAGACTCAGCAGCAGCATGCTTGCCACCCACACCCTGACTACCCTTGTGCAGAACTATCTACCCTCTCATATCTTCATACAGTCCTGAAGAGTCATTTTGCAGTCTGTCTTTGAAGGGACTGAAACATTCCTTGTTATGAAATATATAGAGAGAACAATAAAACAAAACACTGGAAGAACTGAAAAATCTGTAAAGCAAAATTGTTTGTTTATTCTGATACAAAATATTCTCTTTGAATGATATCTCATTTTTAATTTATAGCATTACCAATTTTGTGACATTGAGTAACTTCTCAAATAAGATAATTTGACAAAATTCAGGGGAAAAATAATGCTGATGAAACCACAAGTTTACATTTGTATGGTTTTCCCAGGTTCTTTTTCTATTATTTCCACATGAAAACACATGACTAGGATTTAATTTCTCTTACACATTAATGTCTGGTGTATTTTTTTCCAAGTTAGAAGTAGTTTAAAATGCCACAAATAATTTTTGAGGAAGATTAATTATTTTTTATTTCAAAAACATTGATCTCTTATTTTATATCTGTGGCATTAGTACAGAGAAATTTTTTTTTATTTTTTGCCTCTGCTTACTCAGTTTAAACTACTTCTAATTATTCACTCAGCTTATCATGCAAACTCTCATTGCACTTACATTTTTTGCTTATGTGCACTGAAGCAGTAAAACATAAGAACAAAATAAAATATCAATCAGCTAAGCTCAACACAAAAAGAACTAGTCCAGAAAGATTCTACCTATTATTATGAAATGTTTTGTTATTAAGGTTAGAATTCTCAGACTGATTTGCTCCAAGTCATAATCCTTCCTGGAAACAAATTTATGTACTGATGGAGTATAAAGAAGTGATAAACATATTTTTTCTTCATTGCTTAAAATTCAAATTTATGAGAACAGCACAATAGCAGAAAGAGATTTAGAAAATAATATAAGACAAGCAAATATGGAGGGAAAATTGCCATTTCCAATATTAGATAGGAGGTTTTAATGTTAGTTAGCTATTAGCAGTCCACTATATAGACCAGTCTTAATTTGGGAGGCAATAATTATCTTTTGAGAGGTAAATCTGATTGACCCATTCTGAGAATCTTGTGCATGCTGGGAATTAGAGAAGATGAAGGCAGTCTCTGCTTCTTTGTTCTGTGTGGCATCCCTGGTCCCTCCATAGCTCTATTCTACTCACTGTGCATCCCTGGGTTAGGGCTTCTCGTTCTGGAAATCTCCAACCTGTATTTTTCCCCATAACAAAACATTATTTTGTTGTTTTATTATTATTTAAGCTGATAAATTCAAGTACCAAAATGTGTTGACAGTCTATTGCTAATATACAACCCTTTGTGGTCAGCGCAAAGGAATGTAAAGTCAATTAAGGAACACGGACTGATGGATATGGGAAAATTGCCAGAAACCACTCAGTGAAGCAACAAACCCTCTACTCACTGTTTTGAAATCTACAAACTCAGGCCCTTATGGAAATGTAATTTCTTGTGCTCTTCTCAGAGGATTCCCCCTCTACTGAGAAGCTCAGTTTAATCCCTACCTATTGAAACACGCAGTTTAACCAGAAAACTCACATCTTGGCCCCTCCCCCCTCATTTTCCTCTATATCTACCCCAAGCTGTACATGGCAGGTGGGTCCCAGACTCCACTGGGCCCCCCTCCAAGGATTCTACCAAATAAACCTGTGTTATTGTTGAGCTGCTGCTCTCATCTTCCAAGGATAGTCAAACTTTTCCCTCTGAGAGCTCAGACAAAAATAAAATAAAGAAAAATCATAACATAACATTTCTAACAAGAAAAGTGTTTTCACTTAAGAGAGAGTTTGAAAAGGTCATTTTTTGATTTCAAATAAAAAGTGAATCTAAGCGTTGGAGTTTCAGGCACTTAATGGTCAAAGGTAGACAATTTGTCAGAAGAAGCAAATGAAATGTTAGGCATGTCACATGATTTTAGGTAACTGCTTATATCATCTAGTCCTAAGATTCTTCCAAGTTTCTATTCTTTCAATATGTTTTTAGAAAAGGCCTACCAGATTCAATTCAGTGCCCAGTGTTTCTGAAACAAATTAAAAACTCTGCAGTCAACTTCTTGATTACTTGGCTTCTTTTTAACTACTTCCTTATAAATGAGGTCAGAACCAAGAATTTTGGCCTCCTTGAGAAAGCCACATTCCCACTCCACTCATGGAGTCACAACCTGGATGACAGTATCTGTGTCATTTCTACCAGAAAGATAGAGCAGAAGGTCTGGAAAAGCAGGTACCAGGCTGTGGATTGTGATCCATGACCTCAGTAGCCAGATGTAAACAAAGTCGTGAGACCCAACCTGTCTCATTTGAGAACAGGCAGTCCTGAGACATCCTTGAACCTAATCCAGTGTGGCAGCTGTGACTCTCAGAGCGGTGGATTGATGCTGGCAATGAAATTCTCAACAAGATATTTTTCTGCCATATGTTTGGGGAGTGCCCAGGGCATCAAGATTCCAATGACAATGTAATTTAATGGCGTAAGAGTACCATAACCATATTTCCTTACAGAATCTTCACCTTGGGAGATATGCACTATGTGAAATCTGCTTCTGAATTCTGGCCATTTACTTATTCAAACTATTAATTATCTACTTCTATCCCATCCTCTAGGATTTTGACATCCCTGAGTTATTTTATTTCTTTATACTATATGACTTGATGTATTAACTGTCTTATTGAACAAACCTGAAAATGATGGAGAAATAGAAGACTCTTAAACAGTTTAATCTACCTCTGCTCCATCTTAAGGCAGGTGATTTTTTCCCTGTTTATCCTTGAGAAAAATAAACCTATAATAATGGAGCTTAAAATCACTAGCCCTTTTTGATATTTAAAATTTTTTATGTCATTTCTTCAAACCAGGCTGAAACTGCCTGAGGGAGTGGAATAATAGAGACTTCTTGTTCCTCATGTCATTAGAAACTTGAATTTTAATATTCTGCTAACACTATTTTGGCTACACTCACCTGCAGCCAGCCCAAATTCTCAATTGTTTTTTTCTTAATTAAGAAATTGATTTATTGGGGTTGGGGATTTAGCTCAGTTGCAGAGCGCTTGCCAAGCATGCTCAAGGCCCTAAGTTTGGTCCTCAGCCCTAAAAAAAATAAAAAAAGAAAAAAGAAAGAAATTGAGTTATTGTACAATCATAAATCCATATAAAGTAACAATATGATATGCATATATATTCTGTTTAATGAAAAAATAATATATATATATATAGATTCTGAAATAGACTAACCCCCAAGAGCCCCCCCAATTACCCACCCCTATCCCTCCCCTTCCCTTCTCAAAACATCTCTAAAAGTGTATTAGGTAGTATGACATAACACCTTATCCAGATTTAAAACATGATACTAGACCTCCTTTCTCCATGGCCAGGGTCTAGCTCCAGCCTCCACAGATAAGTGGAGACATTCGACCCATGGTTCTCTGGGTTATGCTGACTTCACTCAGCATAATTTCTTCCATAGCCATCCATTTACCTTCAAAGGCTACAATATCATTGTTTCTAATTGCTGTGTAAAATTCCATAGTATATATACCACAGTTTTTGGATCCATTCATCTACTGAGGGACATATGGGTTGTTTCCATGATTTAGCTATTGTAAATTGAGCCGCTATGAATATAGATATTGCTGTGTCACTGTTGTGTGCTGATTCTAAATCCCCTGGAAAAATACCCAGGAGAGGAATAGCAGATTCATATGGTGGGCTCATCCCTAGTTATTTTTGAGGATTATATTATTTATAATATATTATTTGAGGATATTATATTTGAGGATTCTCCACACTGCTTTCCAGAGGGGCTGTACCAGTCTGTAGCTCCACCAACAGTGTGCTAGTGTGCCTATCTCTCCACAGCCCCTCTAGCATCTATTATTGTTTATTTTCTTCATTTTTGCCCATCTGACTGGTGTGAGGTGATATCTTAATGTAGTTTTCAGTTGTATTTCTCTGATTACTAGAGATTTAGAGCACTTCCTCATGCATTCATTGGCTTGATCAATGACCTCTGTTGAGAAGTTTCTATTTAGCTTGTTGGCCCATTAATCGATTGGGTTGTTTGTGCTATTGTATTTGAGATTTTTGAGGATTTTGTAGATTCTGGATATGAGTCCCCTGTCAGAGGAATCATAGCCCATGATTCTCTCCATTTCCATGGGAAATCTCTTGACTCTTTTGATTATTTCCTTGGCCATGCAAAAGCTTTTTAGCTTTATGGCATCCCAATCACTGATTTTTTTTCTTTACTTCTTTCACTTTAGGAGACATGTTAAGAAAGTCTTTGCCTACTCCCAAATGCTGAATTTTTGGACCTAAGTTGCAAGGTAGCTGATTTAATTCCTAGCTCCTTGATCCATTTTGATTTGATTCTTGTGCAAGGAGAAAGATATGAGTCTAATTTCAACTTTCTGCAAGTGGCAGTGCAGTTTGTCCAGCACATTTGTTGAAAAGACTTTCTGTCTCTCCCCAGTTTTAACTGGGGAATAACTGCAAACACTAGAATCGGGTAATTTTGGGTACTGGAATCTGTAGTCAGCCCAGACTCTATTTGCCAGTTGGAGCAGAGAATCTGACCTCATCTCAAAACCCCACATCAATATAATTAAAATTCAATACAGCATATTTAGGTTAAAAATTAAGTAGAATATTATTTTGTACTTAAAATCAAAACAGAAATGTAAGGTGACCAGTAGTATAAAGAGGCTTTGGCTTCAGAGCAGACGTATGAAAAAATATCTTTACATGCGCAGGATACTTCTCAATGTTAAAAGCCACAGTTTACATTATTGTGGATAAATATCACCAAATACCATAATAGTCCCTTCATTAAGCAAAAACTACAGGGAATGGGGGAAAACAAGGGAAAAGACCCATTAAAAAGACAAATAGAGGCTGCAGCAGTGACTCAGAGGTTAGGGCGCTTGCCTGTCATGTGTGAGGACTCGGGTTTGAATCCCAGCACCACGTACCCGACACAGTGTTGGAGCAACCAAGGCCACATGGAAAACTAAATAGAATTGATTCTCTCTCTCTCACTGTCCCTCTTTCTTAAAAAAATAAAAAAGACAAGCATACTCCTTTGCATTCATGCAACACAGATAGTGTGGAAATTTTATGACCTAAGAAACATAATGAATGAAGTATTATTCATTATATATTTATAATTATATATCAAATTATATACATCTATACATTGTATATATATATATACAGATAATAGCAAATATAATATATTGAAGCACATATGTATCATTCACAAACTGATGATATTTTAGGCAAAAAAGAAGTCATTGACAGATCCACTAAAATAGAAATATTATTAGCAATACCTTAAATGCAAGGTAATAAAAATAGAACAAAAAGGCCCTTTCAGCATGGAAATTCACAAAAACCTAATCAAACTATTTCAAGTTTCCTATTGCACAGGAAAATACAAGTAAAAGTTACAAATTTCTAAAATGATGATACATTAATTTGTGACTTTCCTTACTTAAGTATATGATCAGTTTTGTAGCATTTCACTATTTTAATTTCATACTTTGAAAGAGTATAGACAGAAGTATTGCTTTAGTTTAGTTTTTAAAAATGTAATCCATATTTTGCATGATTAAATTTTTTGATCCATTTTAGCACACTACATTGAAGTTTTACTGTTTTATTGTGCTTCAATACATAATTAAACATTAATTTATCTATTCTTTTACTGATGGAGCAGAGCATTCAGGTGTTTCTGACAAGCTGTCCTTAACATTCTTATCCAGATCTTCAGTGCTTATGTTAAATAAGTCTCACAATTTTGCCGACACTTGTGATAAGTTCTTTTAGATTTTTCCAAACCATGGAGCATGAATTAACTATCTCAGTATGAGTAGTAGAAGCTATGCTTAAGAATAGTAACTCCATAAGCACCTGCCTTCCTTCAGTGCCACTGTGTCTCTTACTCATTGTGCTGGTCATTTTGTTTCTCTGTGCCTCAGTTTCCCCATCTGTAATTGAGGATAATAATCCTACTTAACTCATAAGACTCATGTAGGGATTAAATGAGTTAATGCATGTAAAGCATTTAAAACAGTGCCTGTTCTGTAGAATGCACCACACAAGGCTTATAAGTGACTAATAATCACAATAATTTCCTCATAGTACAAGAAAATCCCTAATAATGTGTTCCTTTATTTGCATCTCTTCAGTCCATTGTAATCTGGAATATTTTCATTTGCTTTTTACTGTTTTTCATAACATGCATATTGCTGAAGAACGCAGGTCAATTATTTTTGGACTGTACATCAATATAGGAAAATCTAATGCTCCCTCACAGTTAAATCATGCTATCTATATTACCTGTTCTTCTCAAAACATACCACCTATGACTCTCCCTAGGGAGTACTGAACCTGGGATGGCCTTTCAAAGCTTCCTCATTCTGGTTGAAGGGACTGTATTTTTACACACACATTTACCTGCTTTGCTGCCCTTTGGATCAGGCTGTCATGGTCATGCATGTGACCTCAAGGAAGGCAAATCATTTTAGCAAAGGGCAGTTTCCAGAGGGGTTTGACAGCTGAGGCCTTTCCATTCTGACACAACAGTAGGTAGCAGACAGTCCCTCAGTCTTGAAAAAGAAGTTGAGACACGTCACAATCACACTTTTACTACATGAATAATGCAAATTGAAGAATTATATAAACTATTTCTCATCTTTAATAGAAAATCTTAAGTAAAGTCATATATATTTTGTCTCCAGCACTTGCATATATAGTAATAATATAAGATAATTAAGTTCTAATTATTGGTCATATCGGCAAGGTCAGTGTAGCTAATAGAAAGGGGGATGGTACCCAGGAATTTCTAGCAATCTTTGTAGTGGTTCTTTTCTTTCTTTTTTTTTTTTTTTGGACTTG
>PVKS010047855.1:0-12604 GCA_004027875.1 Aplodontia rufa | reverse complement strand
GTCCTCCCTCCACTCTTCTCTCCTCCTGACTTGCTTGCTCCATTCTACTGATTTCCCTTCTTTGCCTATTTTTGTTTTTTTGTATTTTGGTATGGAGGACTGAACCCAGAGGCACCTTACGACTGAGCTTCATCCCCAGTCCACTTTATGTTTTAAATGTTATCTATTATTTTTGAGGCAGAGTCTTGCTAAGTTGCTGAGGCTGGGCTCAAGCTGGTGATCCTCCTGACTCACCTTCTGAGTTGCTGGGATTACAGGCAGGCAACAGCTTCTCTTCTATTTCTTTCCGCTTTTTTGATGTAGGTATTTCTTGCTATACACCTCCGTCTTGGTAATCTATTTGCTGCGTTGCTTAGGTTCTGATATGCTGTGTATCCATTTCTTTGTTTGAAAAATTTTTTCACTTTCCTTTTGATTTCATCCTGACACATTGATTGTTTAAGTAAGTTGTTTAATTCTCATGTATTTGTGTAGTTTTGAAAGTTTTTCTTGTTGTTTTCTAGTTTTCTTGCATTGTTGTTGGAAAAGGTACTCCATATGATCTCAGATTTCTTTATTTTTCATTTTCATTTTCTTTCTTTCTTTCTTTTTTCTTTTTACAGCTCCAGGAATCAAAACACAAGCCGAGCAAGTGCTCTACCATAGAGCTACACCCCAGCCCATAAGTTCATTTTAAAAAAATGTATTGAGAGTTATTTTGTGACCCATCATACCATCTATCGTGATTAATGCACCATGTGGAAGAATATGTTTTCTGCATCTTTTAAATAAGTTGTCTGTAGATGTCTGTTAAGTCCACTTGGTCTATGGTGCAGTTTAACTGTGTTATTTCTTTGTTGACTTTCTGTCTAAATGATCTGTGTTTTGCTGAAAGGGGAATGTTAAAGTCCTATGCTATTATTGTATTACTGTCTCTCTCTCTTATTAGTTCTGTTAGTATTTGTATTATGTAATTGAGTGCTTTGATATTGGATGCATATGCATTCTGAATTGTTGTTTTCTTTAGATGAATTGACCCTTCTATTATTATTATTATTATATATTGTCTGTCCTTAATCTGTTCTTAATATTTTCTATTCTGTGGTTCTGGCGATCTTGTGCTAGTGGGTAGGCAAATGCTCTACCACTGAGCTATCTTTCCAACCTTTTTAATTTTGAGGTAGCATTTTGCTAAGATGCCCAGGCTGGCCTTAAATTTGCAATCCTTCTGCTTCAGTTTCCCAGGTACAGGGTTTACAGTTTTTATTTAAAGTGATTTCACCTGATTAACTGTAGCTACTCTGACTTTCTTTCAGGTTCCATTTACATGGAATAGCTTAGTCTGTCCCTACACCTTAAGTCTTTTTGTGCCCTTAGAGGTGTAATTAGTAGTTAATTTCTTGTAAGCAACATATAGTGGGGTCCTGTTTTTTTTTTTGTTTGTTTGTTGTTTTTGTTGTTTAAGTAGTCACTTTATGTCTTTTAAATGGAGGACTTTATCCATTACATTTAAGACGATTATCAATTTGTAAGTTTTTACTAGATGTATTTTGTAATATTTTTTGAAATTTAATTTTACTTTCTTTCTTTCTCAACCCTTTCAGTTTCATTTGTGGTTAAGTGATTTCCATGTTTGTTCATTTTGGTTTGTTTAGCATAGATTTTGCTTTGTGGTTTAAAAGGTTAAGAGTTGAAAGAAAAAGCCTCATCAAAAATTTCCCTGTCTAAAAGTTATGTGGTTAATACACAGACTCTTGTTATTAATTTTTCTTTTGTGCAAAGTTCTTCTTCTTTTTATGTGTAGCTTTTTTAGAGATATTAATTTAGGTTTCTTTTCTTCCTGGTTCTATGTATAATTTTAATTTTAACATAATTGCTAATATGCTCCCTGAATAATATATATCCTGTTATCTTCCACTGTTGTAATATTTTTTCTGTGAAGATAGGAGTTTTAATATTGCTGTAATAAATCCATCAAATGAATGTACCACAAAAAAAACAAAAAAAATTTTGATATAACAAGCTATTTGAAATGACAGCAGCTTAATATAATCACAAAGAAAAGAAATGAACAAAAAGGAAACAGAGAAAAATACACTAGAGAAAAAACTGTATACTGCACTCCATTATTCCTCATATTTAAAATTTTTGATGTCCCATTTTCTATCTTTCTGCTTTTACCTTCTTGTAAAGATACTAGAGGACATATTTTATCTAAATATCTGAAATAAAGTCAGATATTGTAAAGGTACTAGAGGATCTATTTTATCTGAATATCTGAAATCAATTAAAAGTTGCAGGGATCAGGAGAACTCATATAGGAATATGGAAGGATGGTGGGTATCAGGCCTCGGAAATATCAGCTTCAGGATAGGCCAGGCGATAATGTAGTTGTGGAGGGAGTTGCCAAGAATAAAGGGAGCACAAGTAATACTTGATGATTTTTTGGTAATTAAAAAATATTACAAAGGAGTGAAAATATACTGGGGCATTTGTAATAATTCTAAATTCTCATCTAAAAATTAGGAATATAAGTAGGCTCTTTTAAGTCCAAGAATAAACAAAAGAGGAAGCATAATTATAGTTGTTTTACCAATAAAGATATTAATGAAGTCATATTTGTATAAGAAATTGATGTTGATATGATAAAAATCAAAATATAAATATACTAGGAGAACGGAAGAGAAGTATGTGTGTTTGTACCTGTGGGTATACGTCTTTGTATATTTTGTATGAGGTGGTAATGGAGGTGTAAATCCTCATCTGCCTTACTAGAAAGTATTTGATGTCATTCAAAAGTAGTAGAGTCAAGTAATAGAAATAGTCATTATTTACAGATGTCAACATAAATTGCAGAAGAAAGTTAAAGAATGTTTGAAAGTGAGTGCTTTTGGTATATGTGAGGATGACAGAGAATACCATTGCAAGGTGCACTTAGTCTCACACACACACACTCACACAATGCAAGCCCATATATACACAGACCTGTTAGAATTCAATTTTAAAAATATCTTATTTCAATATGAAAATAATTCTTGTTTTTTATCAACGACAGTAATTTCTTGAATTAATACACTAAGCATTTCTATAACTCAAGTACTTTTTAATTTCTATTTGTTTTTTTATCCTATATGCTAATATGTACATGTTTACAGATTTAATGCCTAGGTTGGAAAAGAGTTATGTGTACTTATAACATTAGAAATCTAGATGGACTTGTGGACTTAAAATGCTGTTGGGGCTCCATTGTGCTTCATGTAGTCCTGAATTGTTATGACAGATACATCATTTTTCTTTTTTTCATCAGTTCTTACTGTTGTCTTAACAGCTAAAGTCCAGGAAGAGATTGACCGTGTGATTGGCAGACACCGCAGCCCTTGCATGCGAGACAGAAGCCACATGCCCTACACAGATGCTGTGTTGCATGAGATCCAGAGATTCATTGATCTCATCCCCACCAACCTGCCCCATTCAGTGACCTGTGATGTTAAATATAGAAACTACTTCATCCCCAAGGTAAGGTTGTTTCTCTTGCTCAGTGCCTCAATACTCTGGAAGTTTCCAAATTTAGGGTATGGTTCCAGTCCTCCACCAAAAGTAGATGAGAAGTGCAAAACTCGTATATGTGTCAGCTTTTTCTTTTTTTTTAAAGAGAGAAGGACAGTGAGAGAGTAAGAGAGAGAGAAAGAGAGAAAGACTGAGAAAATCCATTTTTTTTAATTGAGTTTTTCACATGGTCTTCGTTGCTCTGACACTTAGCTGTGTATGTGGGTGCTGGGGTTTGAACCCAAGTACTTGTGCATGCCAGGGAAGTGCCATAACCACCGAGCCACTGCTCCAGCCCCTGTGTCAGTTTTTTGAACATGATGCTGTTCTCCGTTTGGGGTTATAAAACTCTATAATGGGTCTTGATTTGTGTTTTTGAATTTTTTCTGTTATTTTTTTGCCTACATTTAGGTGCTCACATTCTATAATATGTATCAAAAGTATGAGTTTAAGGATTTTTGCATCCAAGTTCATCAGGGATATTGGTCTGTAGTTTTTTTGATGTATCCTTGTCGAGTTTTGGTATCAGAGTTATGGTTGCTTCATAACAAGTGTTCGGGCAAGTTCCGTCCTTTTCAATTTCTTGAAATAGCTTAATAAGGAGAGGTGTTAGTTCCTCCTCAAAAGTGTGGTAAAAATCAGCGAGGACGCCATCAGATCCTGGACTTTTCTTCTTTGGTAGACTTTTAATTGCAATATGGATTTCAGTGCCTGTGATTGGGCTGTTTAGGAATTCAATATCATCCTCAGTCAATTTAGGGATGTTGTATGTGTCAAGAAATTTCTCCATTTTTCCAAATTATCAAGTTTAGAGGAGTATAGGTTTTCAAAATATGATCTTATAATTTGTTGTATTTCCATGGGGTCAGTGGTGATCACTCTCTTTTCATTGGAGATTTTATTGATTTGCTTCATTTCTCTCCTTCTTTTGGTTAGATTCGCTAGGGGTCTATCTTATTTAGTTTTTCAAAGTATCAGCTCTTATCAGTTTCCCAAAACATGTTGTTGGCATATTTATCAGGTTGACATTAAACTTTTTAATGAAGTTGGAAAGCATGTTTTGATGTGTTGAATCTTTCAGTTCAGGGATATGATTATGCTTTCAATTCATTTGGGCTTTCTTTAATTTCTCCATATTGTTTTATTTTCAATGCAGTGGCTCAATATATACATTTTTCCTAAATAAATGATATTTTTTCATATTAATGTGAGTTATACTTTTAAACATTATCTTCTCCATTTCTTTATTCTGGTATATGGGGATATAATTTATATTCTGATGACCTTATATCTAGAAACCTTGCTGTTTCACTTACTGTTTGTAATTTATAGATTGATTTGTAATTTCCGTGTACAGAATTCTGTGACCTGGTTTAATATTTTTATTTACCTTATTCTCTTATTCTCATGCCTTTTTCCTCATGAATATATGTATAATCCTAAAATGCTTGGATTACAGGTGTGCACCGTCACACCCAGCAATACCAGTAAATATGAGGCCGAGGCAGAAGGATCACAAGTTCAAAGCCAGACTTAGCAACTTAACAAAGCCCTGAATAACATAGCAAGACCTTGTCTCAAAGTAGAAAATAAAGGCTGGGGGATATGGCTCAGTGTTTAAGCACTCCTGGGTTTAATCCCTTGCATCAAAACAAAACAAAACAACAAAAAGCCCAAAGGACTAGGGATGTATCTCGGTGGACGTGTACTTGTCTAGTACCCATGAAGGCCTACTCTCAATCTCCAGCACTATACTACAATACAGTAAAATAGTAAATTAAAAATACATAAATGAAAACCAGAAAAGCAATCTGAATAGGCAGTTCTCGGAAGAAGTCATATAAATAACCAACAAGTATATGAAAAAATGCTCAATATTACTAATTGTTAGGGAAATGCAAATCAAAACCACAATGAGATATCTCATTCAGTTAGAATAGCTATCTTCAAAAAAGAAAGTGAGGATATGAGGGGGAACTCATATGCACTGTTTTGGTTATGCAAATCAGTATGATCATTTTGGAATACTATACGGCAGTTCCCCAAAAAACTTAAAATAGAATTATTTATCACATGATCTGGAACTCCCACTGTCATTATGTATCCAAAAGAAATGAGGTCATTATATCAGAGATACTGTGCTTGTTTGCTTGTTGTAGCACTCTTCACAAGAGCCCATGTGTGGAACCAACCAAGGTATCCATTGACATATGAATGCTTAAATATAATATGGGAGAGGGTCTGGAGTGGTGGCTTGGTGGTTACGGCACTTGCCTGGCATGTATGAGTATGTGTGTTTGAACCCCAGCAGCATGTACACAACGAAGTCTTGGAGTAATGAAAGCCACATGAAAAACTAAATAAAATTGTTGCTCTCTCTCTCTCTGTCCCTCTCTCTTTTAAAAAGATAATATGGTAGAGATAACAATAGAATATTATTTAACTATAAAAAGGAAGAAGCTCTATAAGGCTGGAAAATTGGCACAGAGGTAGAAATCTTGCCCGGCATGCGTGAGAACCTGGGTTTGATTCCCAGTACTAAGTGTGTAACTGTCAGAAAAATAGAACCCAGATGAAAAAATAAATAATTGAGTCTCTCTTAAAAAAAGGAAAAGCTTCCTACATTTATAGCAACATGGATAGAACTGGAGGATATCATGTTAAGTGTAATAAACCAGGCACAGAAAGACAAATACTACTATATCCTCATTCATAGCTAGAGGCATAAATTAAGAGAGTAGAAGAGTGCCCCCTTGAGGTTAGGAAGTGGAGGGAATGAGAGATTAGATATAAGTACTAAAAACATTAGAAAGAAATTAGGTAACAAATACCTAAATATATTTAGACAGGAGGAACAAGTTCTGTTGTTCACAGCACAGTAAGGTTTACAGCAATTTATTGTGTATGTCAAAATAATTAGAAGAGAGGAGTTTAATGTTTCCCAACTGAAAGAAATACTTTTACTCTGATGTGCCCTTTACACATTGCATACATATATTGAATTTTCTAATCATTCCCCATACATATAGACAATCACATGTGATGGAAATTTGTAGCATATGTCAATTTAAATAACGTGCTTGAGTTATGGTACTTTTCTACTTTATTGGGAGTTACCCAAAACATCATGTCTTTCTAAAATGTCAGACAGTTCCGAATTTGAAAACGCACTGAGCTCCAAGTGTTTCTGATAAAGGACTGAGTATTTTTACCTCCATGAAGACAGTTCATATTTTATGAGATAAAGTAGAAAAGGAAAAAAAGAGGGAGGAACTCATGAGGTTAGAAGGGGGACCAATAGAGTAGAGGAAGGGGAACAGGGGGAGGAAAGAGGGAAAGATAAAGGAGGTTCTGGGGTACCGAATTATGTGCATGTATGCATGTCAGAATTAATCCCTCTTTTATGTATAATTATACAATCACAGGGCACCAAAAGTTAATAAAAACCCATAAAGGTAGAAAGAAGGTATAACTTCTGCTGCCTGTAATTTTGAGATGGTTGATTACATAATTTTGAGGAAGATTGACTTCCCCTGAGTTGTGCAGTGGTTATTTATATCTGATATCCCCAGATTGTGCCTCTTCCAGTTATTTCACCATCAGGAAAATTCATGATCGTAACCACAGTTGCATGTGTAGGGCAGAAAGTGGAATGAGGGTCGCTCATACAAAAGGTTGCCTTTGGTTTCTCTAATGCCTTGGGGATTGCCTTCTGCCAACTGCTTCTAGAAAATGAAAAACTCAGGAAGCTGTTCAGAAATGCAGTGGTCAGGAGGACCACTGAAGTGTGGCTCTGCTATTCTCATCTCTCAGTTTGGGCAAAGTTCTTCTCCTTTGTAAAATATTGGTAATGCCTTCTTTATTTATGTTGCATGAATAAAACCAGCCAATATTTGCAAAATACTTTTTTTGTTAATGTGTCTGCTCAAATTATATGCCTATTTTTATTGTGTTGTTTATATATATTCCTATTTTTAATTGCTTTTTTAAAGAGAAAGGGACAGTGAGAGATAGAGAGAAAGAGAGAAATAATTTCATTTTTATTTTATTTCATTTTTTTTTTTTTTTTTTTTTAGGGCTGAGGACTGAACTCGGGGCCTTGCGCATGCTAGGCAAGCATTCTGCCACTGAGCCAAATCCCCAACCTCCAGTAATTTCATTTTTAGTTTTTCATATAACTTAAGTAGCTTCAACACTTCGTTGTGTACGTGGTGCTGGAGTTTGAATATACGTCCTTGTGTATGCCTGGCAAGTACTGTAAGTGCTGCGGAACTGCTCCAGCCCCATTAAGGTTTTTTATTTTTAAATTAAAGTTTGTTGTGGTAGATAAGTTTTATAAATATTTACTCCTGGTATGCATCGCTTTCCCCCCTTTTCTTTTACTTTCTTTTTTTTTCTTTTTCATTTACTTATTAAAGAATGCCTTCAAAGAGAATAAATTTTATATTTTCATAGAGTACAATTCATCAATAACTTTTTTATGATTCATGATTTTATGTCCTGTCTAAAATGTTATTTGCTAGGACAAAGTCCTAAATATTTACTCTTTGCCATTTCCTTCAAGTTTAAAAGTATTTACATTTAAATAGCTTCTAAAATGAATATATGCGTGTCCAACGTATGAGTATAGTTTGTATGTGTGTTTTTTATCAGTATTTTCATGTATATACCTATTTAATCCATTACACTTTACACCTAAACACTTCAGTATATACTTCCTAGGAACAAGGACTTAATGCCACATCACAATAACCACATTCACACTGAGACATTTATCATCAATACAGTAATATTATACAGCAGAAAGCCTATGATTACATTTTCCCATTTATTCTAAGTATTTTTTATAGCTTTTGGGGGAGAATTTCAGTAGTGCAAGGAAGGCATGTATCTTTACTTTAGTTACCTTGTTGATTGTTCCCCCACATTTTAAATCATCCCAATGATAAGCACTCTATAGATGTTAGTATCTTACCAGTAGTCCTTTTGTATTATATCACACGTCCATCTAAAAAACCCAAATGAAAAAATTCTGAATATTCCTGACTATTTAAGAGTGAGAGCAGAATTCTGTCTTAAACCATAATGCACATATGAGCTGTGGGAAACCGAGGTGATGAAATAGAGCTGCAGGTGGGCACTGCATGGCGCCAAGTACAGAGGATTCAGAAGGTTTGGCATCCAAATTCCAAAGTACTCAGTCTTTCAATTACTAATACATTATCATTGTAAAACAGCACAATAGTTAGTATATGACAGTTCACAGCCATGTGTCCCCTGCATGTTCTGAATAAACATACTGATCATCACTGGGTCAGTTGTAATAAATTTCTGTTTGTGTTCATAATGGAGAATGAAAAAAAAAGTCAAAACCATAAAAACCACCTTGCACACATTAGGATAGCTGTTATGAGAGAGGGATGGAGAGAGAGAGAGAGAGAGAGGGAGAGAGGAAGAAAGGAACTACAAAAAATTGCTGTTCCTGGTTTACAGGAGGTGGAGAGCAAGGAAAGAGGAGGAGGCAGGGCACTGTGCAGCTGTATCGTTCTGAAAATGTCCCTGCTTTTGTTTGGACCTTGTTTTCCTCAAATATAGATCAGGTTGATTCCATCCATCATTTCTTTCCACTCAACTCATTACTCATTTTATCGGTCTGTTGTTTCTAGGGAACAACAATAATAACATCATTGACTTCCGTGCTGCACGACAATAAGGAATTCCCCAACCCAGAAATGTTCGACCCTGGCCACTTTCTGGATGAGAGCGGCACCTTTAAGAAAAGTGACTACTTCATGCCTTTCTCAACAGGTACTAGACATTCGTAACTTTTTAGGATCAGATGCAACTTGCATGGAGCTGGTTCATCTGCTCTCTGTCCATCATCAGGAGCTCCACTCCAGCGCCCTTGAACCTTGCCTGATTGTGATTCCTCCTCACTGTGGGGCCACTTTAGTGGGGCTTTGTGGAGTGTGTGGCCCAGTGGTTCTGACTGAGATAGCTGCAGTGTAGGTTGGTTGCTTTGTGCCTCTGGCTATATCAACAAGCTACCCTGCTGAAACTTCTAAGGGATTCACTTATAGATGTTAAGTATTCTAGACACATAATGGGTTAAGAGTCTCACCCCTGAGTTACAAAGCAGATGAACAAATAGCTTGTGGTAATCAAGTAGGACTGGTGTTGTGAGAGAGGGTAGCACAGGTTTCCAGGGAGGCAGAGGTGAAATTGCTTGTATTCTGCTCGTTCCCATCCAAGTACATTCTAGCAGGAGAGAGGTGAGCTGATCTGGCTTATAGGAGGTGTGGAGCAAGGAAAGAAGAGAAGGCAGGGCACTTTACAGAGGTACTGGAGTCCAGGGGAGAATGTTTTCTATAGATCTAGGGGGTTACAGCATGCCAGCTACATGTAAGCAGAGCAAACCTTGGGAGTGTGGAAGGAGAGTCTGCGGGATTCCAGCACCTTCTTCCTCTACTCATGATCATGCGCTGGGATATTCTGTCTCACTTCTGAGTTGTGTGTGCTGAGCCTGTAGACATGGAGTGTCCTGCATTTGTTTGCAGTGGCTTTAGATGCCTGTGTTGGGTCCAGCACTGTTCAATCAAGATGTCAATCATGGAACCCTTCTTTTAAGTCACTCATATTTGACAGGGTAAAAAACAAAGTAATAAACCAACAAAAACAACCCAGATAATGGGATTTGAGGTGAGCCTGGCTGCAGTGGAAGCGTAACTGTTGAGGAAAGTAAGAGGGTGAGATTCTACTGCCTGAGGGGATCAAAGCTCCATAAGAAGGAAAGGACAGGGACAGAGGCCCTGAAGGAAGTATAAGAGCAAAAGCCTAACACAGGGTGCCTGATAAAATGAGATACAAAGTGGATAGCAGGTGTGTCCAATCTTCTGTGCATCTGTCCCTCCAACCATCCTTCCAAACATGTCTTTGATCCATTCATATGAGTAATTATTCATCAAATAGTTACTGCACACTTTTTATAACATTTCAGAACCTAGTGTTTAAGGAGGGGAATCTCTGTTTGTTATTTTCAGGAAAACGTATATGTGCGGGAGAGGGCTTGGCCCGCATGGAGCTCTTTTTATTCCTGACCACAATTTTACAGAATTTCAAGCTGAAACCTGTGGTTGACCCCAAGGACATCGACACCACCCCCATTGCCAATAGTTTTGGCCATGTGCCACCTTTTTACCAGCTGTCCTTCGTTCCTGTCTGAAGAAGGGCTGCTGATTGCTGCTCTGCCTACACCTGCCACTTCTCCACGGAGGCATTGTCCACCTTCATCTCAGTCTCAGGGACGCCTTCTCTCAGCTCCCTTCTCCCAACCCGTCCCCTCCTGATCCAGTGAACATCCAAGCTTCATCAGGGACAGTTTTATGGGTCACTGCATTGATATATTTGCTATTCCCTATACTGTGTAACTCTAGTCTAGACCATTACAAGTGCCAATGCTTATCTAATGCTGAATTACTAATACATTATCATTGTAAAGCAGCACAATAGTTAGTATATGACAATTCACAGCCATGTGTTCCCTGCACGTTCTGAATAAACATACTGATAATCACTGGGTCAGTTGTCATAAATTTCTGTTTGTGTTCGTAATGGAGAATGAAAAAAATAAGTCAAAACCATAATGAGATACCACCTTGCACACATTAGGATAGCTGTTATGAGAGAGAGAGAGGGATGGAGAGAGAGAGAGAGAGAGAGAGGAAGAAATGAACTAGAAAAAAAAACAAGGAGTGTTGGTGAGAATATATAGAGTTTGAAAGGCTTATGCACTACTGTGGGGAATGGAAACTGATGTGTCCACTGTGAAAAATACTATAGGAATGGTTCTTTAAAAAATTAAAATTGAATTATGATGTGGCCCAATAATTGCATTTCTAGATACATCTCCACATGAAATGGTAGAAGGATATCAAACACTTTTATGCCCAATATTTATGCCACAAACCTCTTCATCAATCAATACCCAAATAAGAAATATGAATGCCTTAAAAATTTGTTGATATTTATTAATACTTCCAAGAAGTGTCTCTTGTTTTCTTTTACCACAGTGGTCCAGAATACTTAAAAGAGGAAGATCATTTTTTCTGTTGTTGTTGTAGTTGTTGTTGTTGTATGTGTGCGTGTGTGTGTGCGTGTGTGTTTGTGTGTTGCTCTGAATTTAACTCAGGAACCCCCTCATGCTAGGCAAGAGCTCTGCCAACTAAACCGCATCCCTGCATGAGAAGAGTGTTTTGACACGTTGAGTGACTCTGGTGGCTGGATGGTTTGTAGAAATATCACATCCAGGGAATATGGACTGACTTCTTCAATTAAAATTTGCTGCATATTGAAAAGTGTCATGACATTATCTTGACAAATTACCTCATAATCCAGCACTTTGAAAATATCCCCCAAAGAAATGAAAATAGGTTATCAAAGAGAAATTTATACATCCATGTTCTCAGCAGAATTATTCACAATACCTGAAAGGTGAAACACCCCATGTGTTCACCGAGGAAGAAACAGACAAAGCATGGTATACACGTGGATATTATTTGGCCTTAAGAAGGGACATTCTGACACATGCTACTACATGGATGACATTTGAAGACAGACAGTTCTGTGAAATAATCCAGTCACAGAAGGACCAATGCTGTGATTCTACTTATATGAGTTGTTAGGGATAGGAAAATGCATAAAACATAAAGTCTCTAAGGATTATTATTTCCCAGGGTCATGGAAAGTTGAGAATGGGGTGTTATTATTTAATGACACAAAGTTCAGTGTTGCAAGTAAAAAGAGTTGTGAAGGCAGTGATAGTGGTTACATAATAATAAGAAAGTACTTAATGCCATGACCTGTAACGATAACAAGGGTTATAATAATAAATTTTATGCATATATTGCCACAATTAAAAACAAACTATTTATTTCCCTAAAACATTTACTACTTAATATTATCTAGGTGGTTATAATAGAATGTAGTGTAGTGGTTGGGTAGGCTGGACAGGGGAGGCTGGATAAAGGGAGGCTGGATTTCATTAGTTCTTACTGTTCAGGTGTTGAAATATCACATTGAA
>PVKS010047854.1:0-12655 GCA_004027875.1 Aplodontia rufa | reverse complement strand
AAGAAAAATAAATTGTCTCTTCCTTACCCCTTTAGATTAGTGAAGTCAGTCTTTTCTGCTTACGGGATCTTCATTTCCCAGCAGTTGCTCTTGAGTATGCAGCTGGAGTATGCATTCTTTTCTAGAAACCCTATGTACCATGTTAGCTCAAAATTAAACTTTTGCTTAATCCCAACTACTATGTCCCTTCCCCATGTGCCAACAGCAAATGTCACCCCATTCCTATGCTTTCACAAGTATTTGTTAAACTAGTACATAGAGCTTTACTTATAACTCAGATGAATTTTATCACTGTGATCTCTGCCCGCTATTTCAGCTGAAGAAGGATCTCTAGCTACTGTTCCTCAATAGAATAAAGTCTTGAACTCAAACAATAAGAAAACCCAGATCAAAGTCTTATCTCTATAGCTTTCCTATGAGGCCTTAAGCAAGTTCCTTAGCTTTATAAACCATTTTTAAATTTGTAAAATAGGTGCAATAATAGTACTTTAATAGTACCTATCTTATAGGATAGGTGTGAGGATTCAATACTATAAAAAGTACTTTGTAAAGTATAAAAATGTAAATGTGGGTTATTAAGAAAAGTTTCCCCAAACTACAAATAATCTACAAACTTAACTGCAATGCCAACTCATTCATTCATTATATTTCCCACTCTCAAAGTGGCAGATCTGTCTCCTCCACTTCATCTCTGTCCCAATCCGATTTGGTCCTTGACAGTTTCTTTTAGCAACAAAAGGAAGAGAAACATAGTGTGAGAACTAGGAAGACCAAATATCAAGATAATTCTCTAGAAACCAACTATGGAAGTGGACAAAACCAGAAAAGCCCTGTAATGCTGCTGACACAAATGTCAAAAGGGTACAGACAGGGTGTTCACATTCAGTTACTCACTGAAAGAGGAACATAAAACTGCTGAGATTTTGGTCATTGGAATTCTGTAGAGCCAGGGTTCCCAAACTGCCAGGCATGTAATAAATAACGACAATGCGAGGTTTCCTATGGGAAGCTTGTGAACATGTACAGGCTCTCCAATGAGGGGCAAATTTCTTCGATGGAAATGAATAAGGACACATTCCAAGGCCCAGTCATTATTTGCACCTCTCCACTCTAACTCCACATCCTTAGTTCTTAAAATAGGGACAATCTTAAAAATAGGATCCTAAGGTTCCTATTTCTTTGTTCTCCAAAACACTAGGAAATGCTTGGTAATTTTTTTCACCAGAGTCCTTCTCTATGAGCTTCCAAGTACCTGAAAGACAAAACTTTTGCTAATTTGCATGATTTACAGGTTTGAGAGCCTGAGGAAAGTAGAATACACATACTTTTTCAAGAGACTAATCATAGGGTTGTAATCTGAGCAGCACACGTACAAGGCAAGGCAGGTAAGGATTAAATACAAACTACTCAAGTAACAAACACCTATATTTATTAATAAATTAGTACACTTGAAGGCATTTTTCTGATATCGGCCCCTCACCACTACCCACAAACCCCCACACACATAGGGAGTCCATACCACCTTTGCATTAAAATCCGGCAACTGAGCATTAGAGGGTAGGTTTATAAATGGAAGCATAGTTGCAAATATATCAGACCAGAGTTTTTACAGCTGCAGCCATTTTTAATTAAAGTGATTGAATGTTGAAGGAAATCCAGCAAGATCAAGGCCTTGAGGACAGACTGGACCTATTGACTATGTGTGTATAAAAACAGACAATCTTTTAAAGCAAAGCTAGGCAAATTCTCTATGGAAAAGGTGCCACTGGCACTCAATTTTGACTTTCCAAAGTGCAGCAATGTGTTCTAGAACAGCTCAATCCCTGAAAGATGAAGTTCAAGTTCTTTGGTGGCCCAGTTGTAAAGCCACTGAAACAGCAAGTCCGGATGGCTTGAGGATTTCAGTTCTCCATCCTAGAGCATCATAGCATTAAGAGGGGCACAGGGAATCGAGCATTCTGCACAGTGTCCAGGTGAAAACCATACAATCAGCGATAGTGTGGTCAAGTTTCAGGCATGATTATGAACTACACAAGACAAATTAAAAGGATAATTCAAAGACTAGTAGCATTTCAGTAACTCAACAGGGTCCTAAATTTCTGTAATTCTTAAGAACATGTGTAAAAGACAAGACAAATAATAAAATAGTAGTAATAATATTAAAAAAACAAACCAACAAAGGAAGATGTGGATGTCCAAAGATACGAAGACTGCTTACAGAATTCACAAGATGCCAGTAACACTTAAGAAATTAAGAGCCTCGAAATCCAGTGTGCAGGAAAAATCACACTGCGGTTCATGGTAAGTTAAGTGAATTTAAAGTGCACAGAACAAATTCGAAAACAAGGCAAAAACGGAGAAAATGCAGAACTTAAAAAACTTTAGTAGTGGATATTTTGCAAGAGTTATACCTTGGAAAAGACTTAAAAACTAACTTCCCAGAGGGGTAAAGAAAAAGAAGAAACTCAAACACTGGCCATATATTCTGTTAAACACACACACACACCCCCAAAAAAAAAAAAAAAAAAAAGTCAGGAACAAAACCACCCTGCCACTAATCTCCAGAATGATCTCCAGAATGCAGTATCCCTATGTTCTACAACAGGTCAGGAAGATGGCTATAAACAGAGTCCAGCAAGGTCTGGCTGGCTTCTTGGCTCTTGACTCCAATAATCTCAAATAGCCGGTCCAGTTTGTCCTCAGCTTGGGGAATCTCTTCAATCACCCGCAGCTCCTCAGGATTCAGAATGTGCAGCATGTCATCAAAGATAGGCTGCAGGTCACAGGGGTCCAGGCGTACTTGCCGCAACACTGTGTCCTTCTTTTCTGCAAGGAAGAGAAGGAAGGGAAGGGGGTAGATGAAAGGGACTGTTTTAGCAGCTGAGGACTGCCTAGAGAGGGGCATTTTTCCCCTCCAAAGTGAGTGCATGACCATCAGGCACATTAAAAAAACAAACAAACAAAAAAAAACATGAGTTTTTACTTGCATTGTGCATAAAGATCTGCCCAATAGATATCAGGCAAGAACCTGCTTGAATGGGTTGTTGATGTGTCATTAATGTGAGATCTATCTAGACTCATGAATTAAAATTGTTCTGAAACTCAGAAGAAAAATGTTAAAATACTTTTTTAAAAACTTTATTATTTTTTTCATCCATAATGTGTTTACTAACCAAAGATATACACTGGCCCACTTCCTTTTCCAAATGATCAAAACTCTCAAGCCAATGCAGTCTGTTTATTTGACTTTCTAATTACATTGGTCTACTTCAAACTGTTCAGAGAATAACATCACATGAATGAGAATCATTGCTTCTTAGGTCATACTTTACACTGGGGTGAAGAACTGTTAATCTCTATTAAGATTATAAGGCACTTTCTCTAAAATATGTAACATAAAATATAAACTAAAATAAAAATTTTATTTAATTATTAAATATGTCAATATAAATATGCAGATAAGCATAAGCTATTTGGGTAAAGTGGTAAAGTGCTTGCCGGGCATGCACAAGGACTCAGGTTGAAACCCCAGTACCATACACACAACTAAGTGTCAGAAAAACTAAAACCAGATGAAAAAATAAATAAAATTGATTCTCTCTTTCTCTCTGGCTGTATCCTTTTTTAAAAAAGTTATTTTATAAATTATAAAGTATAATATAAACTATAAATAACCCTTTCACTAAAATGTAAATGTAACTGCCTAAAAACTAGGGAATTTCTAACAAAAATTTGTCATCAATGTAGTGTGTGCTAATTCCCTACATAACTACCAAAGTTGCAAGTTGTTTACCAAAAATATCAATCCATTGTTTAAAACGTTATCATGTGATGTAGCTTAGAGCAATTTTAGGATGAATTTAAGTCACTAAAATTGTACCTCGGACTCTCCAGATACTTGAAATCCTTGGATTTGGAAAGCCTTGTAAATAATTTTCAAAAAACCCTCCAGACCACATTTTACCAGACTTCTCCAGAAACACACATTAGATAGCGTTGTGAAGACGAAGAGTGACAGACACTTCTCCCCACAGGCCCCAGCAGTGGCAGCTGTAAGGATTTTCTAGCTGTGTCCTCGTTGGCCAATGAGATGGTTCCCCCAGGCCAGTCTCATCCTGGAGTTTTGGTCAGGTGTTCCTGGACAGGTCATTCACATGGCTCAGGCAGGACCATCACCAGAGAAAACCCGGGGCTCCTTGGGGGAGGCTCAGTGTGTGTGCTGGGAGCCCCCACTGCAGGCATGTACCTTTGGTAATAAAGGAGCCGTTCCTGCTGAGCGCCGAGGATCCGCTGGAAGTGGAGTCACAGCGGAGAAGGGGCTCGGACTCATCCACGAAGAAGCCCTTGTTCTTGTCCAGCGGGGAGGGCTCCACCGTCAGGAGAGTGGAATTCTCAAGTTTCATGTTAGGACTGGGGATGGGGCTAGGGCTAAGGGGGCTGGGGCTCGTGGGGATGGCCAGTTTGTCAGTTTCCAGCTGTAGGAGAGAGAAAACATTTTTTAAAAAATTATATACATTAAAAGTGATATAGGAAAAAAAGTAGTGAAAGTTAAAAGCCCTCCTCAGTCACTCTTGCTCCATTTAATATTGTTAAATTCTCACAGTGGCTAGGCCTGTAATCTCAGCCTCTCAGGGAGGCTGAGGCAGGAGGACCAGGAGTTGGAGGCCAGCCTGAACGATTTAGCAACACCTTGTCTCACAATAAAAGGGACTGGTGATGTAGCTCATTGGTAGAGTGCTGCTGGGTTCAATTTCCAGTACCACAAAATAAAAGAATAAAACAAAGACACAGACACACAGAGGGTAGACTCTGTGAATGTGAAGTGGGAAAGCACCTTCTACAAGCATAGAAGGGAGGCATCAGGAGACACTACCTTGCAAACATCTTGGTCTCAGATTTCTAGGCTCCAAAATAGTGATAAGATGAATTTCTGTCCTCTAAGCTACCCAGGCTGTGGCACCCTGTGCAACCTTAGTAGACTACTGAGCCGTGCAGAAATGAAGTGATGGGATGTGGCAGGACTGAAACTAGACCCCCAGATTTCCTGACTTCTCATTTCAGGAAAACCTGTTGAAGAGAATGAGAACACCAGAGGGTATGCTGCTCAGAGAGTGAGGACCACGCGGCTGAAGCCCACGTCTCAGCTCTAAGGATGTAATGGAGACTCAAAGCTTGCATTCTGGAGTGGAGGTCAGAGAGATGGTAACAGGCAAGAATGCAGACAAACAAGATGGGTTCAGATGGGGACGGTGAGCTTCACAACACTATAGCTGGAGTTCGAAGAATGCACTGTAGGTAGGGAGACTAGTTAGGATGCTCCTGTGTGGCTAGGCGAGGCACGATGGAGGCGGACCCCAGGAGGGTGCATTGGAGCCAGGATAAAGAATAGGCTGTTATAGTTTGGATATAAGGTGTCTCCCAAAAGCTCTTGTGTCGATGCAGTAATGTTTGGAGGTAAAATGACTGGATTAGAAGAGCTGTAATCTAATTAGTCCATCCTACTTCGAATGGGTGGTGACTGTGGACAGATCGGTTGTGGCTGGAGAAGGCAGGTGGAATGCCCTGGAAGGGTGCATCTTCCTTGTGCCTGCTTCCTGGCCCTCCTGAGGTGAGCTGCTTTCCTCTGCCCTGCCCTTTCCCCTGTTGCCTCAGCTCAGGCCCAAAGCAGAGGAGTTTGCCATCTAACGACTGAGACCTCTGAAGCAGTGAGCCCCAAATAAACTGTCCCTCCTCTAATGTCAGAGGTCCAGAGAGGGCACACAGTTAGAGGAAGAAAGCCAGTACCCAGCTCAGGACTGTATGACATCTCCACCTGACCCTTTCACCTGAGAAAGGGCTTCAGGACTCTGGTAGGCACTTACGGCACCTCCTACTTTACTGACTTTTTCTTTTTATTGGCTCTTCAATCACAGATGACGATCTGTGAACCAGGTGGCCAAATGATAGGGCAGAGTTCAGGGAGTGGTATGCACACTCCCCAGAGCTGTTTGCCGCTTGACACCCCTCCTTAGAACTCTGTGGCTTGCCTCATGTACTTCAAGTAAAATGTTTTCGAACTCTCCAACCAAGACACTGACTCTCGTTTCAAAGTATTACACTGAAGAGTTATATAAGGCAGAAAGCAAATACAACTACCTCTTTTACGACTTTTAAAGCCTGCGGAATTCTTGCAACCGACTGCAGATTGTGAAAGACCACTGATTACTGTACACATCTGATATTCTAGCCGCACTATTCCTCTGAATCACCACCACCTACACCCTGCCTCTGCTTCCAGTGCAAGCTTCAGATATGGGTAGCACATGTTTCCAGAGGTCTCCTCTGATCCTCAGACAAGTTTTACGTATATGCTTTAACATTTTAAATTCAATATCAGTCGATGCTGGCATGTGACCCTCCTCCCTGAAAATGCACATGGCCATTCATGCCAAGACACCTTTTTTATTCCTTTGATTAGACAAAGAGCACTTGTCCACATTTTGGTTCTCAGAAACATTACATTGGAAGACACAGTCCATTAATACAGTGCACTGTTCTTGTTTGAAAAGAAATTCCCACCCCAGACTAAGAAATCCACCCACCTATTTCCTGAACTGACTTCAAAATTTTAAATCTTTAATTTCCCCATCAGCTTTGTGAAAAGATCCTTTCAGTAGAAATTAAGCACATGATTTCCAACATAATTTGGAAAGACAGAACATTGAACTGATGCTCTCCTGTCACTCACACTCAGGTGAACATGCAAATGCCCTTGGAGTGGTAGTACATTCTCACAATGGAGCTAGCAAACATGGCTAAAGCCAGGGACCGCATGAAAATTATCTTTCTAGAAATCTGCAGCTACTAACTACATCTGTCTCTATTTTATGTGATAGTAGCTGCTAGGATTCCAAATCTGTATGAAACTTATTTGTATTTTTCCCATAAGAAGAAAAATTGCTTGTAGAAATTTATTTCCTCCATTTACCATACCTATGATAGTTGGTTTGCAACACTGCAACTGCAGTCGTACAGTGTTACCTGTGATTTCTCTAACCAGAAATGGTTATTCAAGGGGCTGGTGCGGTGGCTCGGCGGTTACAGTGCTTGCCCAGCATGCGCGAGTACACAGGTTCAAACCCCAGCACCCACGTACACAACTAAGTGTCAGAGCAATGAAAGCCATGTGAAAAACTGAATAAAAATTGATCCTCTCTGTCTCTCTCTCACTGTCCTTCTGTCTTAAAAAAAAAAAAAAAAAAAAGAAAGAAAGAAATGGTTATTCAAGGTTTGTGGATAAATTATTTTATTAATTACAAAAGTTCATGATTTAGTATTCAGAGTTTATAGCAAATGAAGACAATTATAATAAGATTTGGATACTAAAAGAGAAGACATATCTAAGAAAGCAAGCCAGATTTCCATAGAAGAAATTATTAATTCCTTTAAAATACTTTGAACACAAAATTCCCAAAAATTTGTGTCATAAACACAGTGATTTTAATTTGTTCCTTAAACTTCTTTGAACTTTCCAAATTCTCTAAGGGGACATATTAATTTTATAATTAGAAAAACAGTACATGTTATTTTTACAAGCAGTCACCACTGATAAGTGTGCTTGCCTTCTGCTAACTTGGGAATGTCGTGGCTGCAGCAACCTTTATTTATATTGGTGGCCATGAAACAGGATATCTGGACGTTCATCTCCAAGACTGGGCTCCTCTGATTTTGTTCATGGATACAAAAATGTCCATACAACCCCAACTTACTGCGGTCGGGCAGATATTAAGATTTAGAAGAACTGTGGCTGGAAAAACGTGGTCTGTAAAGGAAATGCATCCACCAGACATTTGAAGCCCCTTCGGGGCAGCTTGAAAACCATGGTTCATTTTGCTTTAAGACCATGGAATAATCATGCTAACCTGAGATGGAGACAATAAGACAGACCAAAGGGGAAGGGAGAAGGGATAGGGTGGGAAGAGCACTCCAAGGGCCCAAACCAGAACCGTTCCACTGCGTGCACTTGAACAGCACTGTTATGGTTTGGATGAAAGGTGTCCCCTAAAAGTTCATGTGTGACAATGCTGGAAGGCTGAGATGAAATGACTGGGTTGAGCCTTGACGTCATCATTGCGTTAGTCCCTTGATAGGCATTAACTGGCAACTGAAGGCAGGTCGGGTGTGGCTGGAGAGGGTGGGTCGTTGGGGGTGTGCCTTTAGGGTATATATTTTGTATCTGGTGGGTGGAGTCTCTCTCTCAGCTTCCCAAACATCATTTGAGCTGCTTCCTGCTACCACACTCTTCCGCTGAGATGCTCAGCCTCACATTGAGTCCCCAAGGAATGGAACCAGCTGTCTAAGGACTAAGACCTCTGAAACCATGAACACTCAAAATAAACTCTTCCTCCTAAAATTGTTCTTGTCAGGTCTTTTGGTCACAGCAACGATAAAGCTGACTAAACAAGCAACCATCTCTTTTAATCAAATGAATCCCAAATGACCTCCTCATACATTTCTATGCAGATATCTACACTTAGTCCTTCCAGATACTTATTAGTCCAAGCTGATGAGGGTAGGGAGATAAGTGGGTGACCTCACTCAACAGGTGAGTCACACCTATACCTGGGCGGCTGGCTTAGTTTCCTGAGTGCCCCAACAGTGAGTAAAAGGTACCACCCAAGGGACTAAGTAAACAGGGTATTGCTTGGAATTTGGGGATTTGATCATCTCTAGGATTCTGAGGTTAATGAGTACAATGATTGAACTTGTATTGGGGCTGTACAGGAATGAGTCCAGCTGTCATCTTTTCCTTTTCCCATTTACACTTGTGTCCTTCCCAACCCAAGAAGAGTTCTAAAACTGAAGCACCTCCTCTGGGTGCTCAGCCAACTAGCACTCAGAAACTGGTGCTCAAAATAATCCTCCACACTTCTAGTATCAAACTGAAAACTTGCTTCCCTACTGAGGGGCCTTCTCTGAGAGGCCATACTGGTTAAGGCAACAGTGTTTCCCCAGTTTCTGGGGATGGTGGAGCTACGAATCCTAAAGGAAAACCTTTCCAAGCCTCATCGATGGCAAGGGTGATAGATAAATGGAACAGGATTTTGAGGTGTCTGCTTTTCTTCTCCTCTATGCTCTGGCAACATCCTTGGGTATACTCTGCAATACAAATGGGTCAGAACTCCAGCCTCACAAGGCAGCTTTTCAGCATGCATTTCCCATTCCCCGCAGTCAGCCCCTAAAAAGTCGAAGTCATGAAAATCCTGGAAAATCACTGCAAGGGAGAAAAGGAGGCCTAACACTAAGTAGCTGCGTGGTATCAGAAAAACCACTTGCCTCATCAGACCTGCTTCCTCATTTGCACGCTGAAAAGGTTAAGCTAGGTCGTCTATGTCTAGTTCCTCCCTTTCCTTCCATTTCTGTCTTCTCTCCTGTTTGTCTTACTACCGCTAAGTCAATCTCCTAAACCCCCACCCAAATTCCTTTCTCCTTCCCTAGTTGCCCCCACTACTGGTTCACTCAACTAAAGCTTACCATTGAGTTATTTTCAATTACTACCCAATTACAATCTCCCTGTGGTTGCATAATCTGTTTTCATAAAACTAATTAACAACTTAGATGCATCAGTGACCCCCTGAAATGAAGCATTAATTAGGAGGCCTGGATGCTCCTTGCTAGTCTGTTGAAAGGTTCAAACTTAACCCCTTGGCTCCTGGCACTGTTTCTTCAGATACCACCAAGCTCTTCCCCACCCTACGTAGCTAAATTTGCTGCTCTCCAGAAGAAAGCTCCTTCTAGTCAAAAGCTGCCCTTTCACCTTAACTTTCTCTCTTGACCTCATCTAACATGTAGAAATAAGGAAAAGTTCTACGTTACATTTGCGGAAATCTCTATCACTTTAATATTGGTTTTTAGAAGCCCAATTGCTAAATCCCAATGAAACAAATTGCTATTCCACGAGGTGACCATCTTGTTACTCAGATCCATTAAACAGAGAAAAACTAATAAATAGCCATTACCAATACTGTTCTAGATGATTTGCATAAAACATCTGAAATCTGCTTGCTGCTGAGGTGTTAGCTCCATTTACAGATGTGGAGGAAAGTGAGGCTCAAGGTGGTTTAAGTAACTGGAACCACAGACTTTGGTGAGAAAGCATTCCTTCTTATCTGAATTCCTGCTTTCTAACATAAGGTCCAATATACAAAGGCATCAAGAAATATTTATGTGGCAAGAAGGATAAATGGGCTGTTACAGAACCAGGGTTCGAGATTTGCAGTCACCCCTCTGCTGGATCATGTCACTGCCACATCTGGAACCATAGCATTTAGAAGCCCACACAGAGGGTAAACTCGGTAAACTCAATACAATCACAAGATCACAAGGAGTTGCCCTGACTCTTTGACCTGAGTGAAGAGTCCAGAAGCAGGGTCTACAAGAACCTGAAACCCTCAGTCGGATTTACACTCCAGCTGGATGTCTTACTTCCCTGAGATGAATATGAGAGAGCTTGTAAACATCAGACACTTCAACTAAGGCTCATAACTTTCCTTTCCACTAGGAAATATTTCAGATCCCAGCAGGCCAGTGACTGCTTAAAAAAACAAACAAATTGAATTTCCACTAAAGGTTAATCTCAAAGGAATTACACTCACAAATAAATATAAACTTATTACTATTTAAGGATTATGATATTATCTCGTTAGTTTCCCTTTCTGCCCCTGCTGTTCACGCAATCAAGATTTCAGACCATCTATAAATCTATGTAGCAATTTAAGAATATCTCTGGGAGGAGAAAAAAAAAACAACCAGTTATTCTTCTTGCCACATAAATATTTCTTGATGTGTTAATATATTGATCCTTATGTTAGAAAGCAGGAATTCAGTTAAGAAGGAATACTTTCTTACCCAAGTCTGTGTGGTTCCAGAACTTCAGGTATTTAACAAATGAAGATGCAGAAAATAAAAGCAGCCTGATAATCAAAAATTTATCTGAAATCTATTTAATTCTTAAGTTCAGATACTGAAGAATACCTGTATGTAATGATTTCTCTTTAAAAAAATAAAAACAAAACAGGACTGGGGATATAGCTCAGTGGTAGAACACTTGCCTAGCATGCTGAAGGCCCTAGATTTGATTTCCAGTAGTGTAAGTAAATAAATACAAAAAAATTTAAAGGATAAAACAAATATATCACCCACAGAAAAATGGGAAAAGGGGGCAGGTTTCCATAATGTCCCACATGACAAGGGATAATAGCTTTTAAACTATTCCTATAAGTGAGTTCTCAACAGACCCCACCCAGAGTAAGGGGTCTTGCCAGGAACAACTCAAATTTCCCCAGCAACTTCCCGTTCCCCTCCACCTCGCCCCACAATCAAAAAGGAAAAAAAAACCTTGAGGAACATGGGAAAATGGGAAGAAGGGTTATCAGTTTTAAGAAACTGGGAGAAAAATTTAAGAAATGAGACCATGGACTAGAAATATACATATTTACATAGATAAAGCAAATATGCCAAAATATAAATATATCTTGACATTAGATGGTAACGTCTATGTGTTTGCTGTACTGTTCTTTCAATTTTCTTTGTTTCACAGGTCTTACTTTTAAAAGTTATGAAAAGGAAAATTTAAAAGAGGGCTTATGAGCCAACTAATTGTAAGATAAAAATTCCCCCAAACTTTTCCTAGGCTTCTGATTGTGTAGCCAAAGCCTCTTGCTTCCCTTCCTTCTTTCTTCTTCTGGACAGTCCAGACCACCAGAGACTATGCAGGGAGGGGCCTCCATTGCATACGCAGGGAGGGAGGAGGTAAATTGCAATCAGCAAGTGGACAGCAGGAGGGCTTTGGTTATCTAGTTAGCCTTGGGGTCACTGAAGGTCAAGGTACTGAAGCAGAAACAGGAACAGCAATTCCAAAATGCTCTGCTCAGCTTCCCTGGGAACCCCTGAAGCCAGACCAGAGAAACAGAGTAGATGATTGAATGCTAGTGTGGAGCCAATGCAGAGCCTGCAAAATGAACTTACCGAGTACCAAGAGAATCTCAGCATTGACCTGGTTGAAAATAATGTCAAAAGCATTGGGGAATTATTTTAAGACAAATCTACCTACCCTAGATGAGTTCAAATAATGGAAGGATTTTGCTCCAACAGCAACCTTACTTAAGACTATACTGCTAAGCTGTTAAGTCAAAGTGTCCATACCCAATACTTACTTGCCTTAAGCAAGAGAACTGTACCTTTCCTGGATGGGGGGGTGGGGGGGGGAAAGGACTACAGAATGCCCCCAAGGAATGCTGCACAAAGCCACCAAAGCTGGTAAGAACCGGCTGGCTCTGGAGATGGACAGGGAAGGAGCAGGGAGGGTGCACCCCACCCAGCTGCTGGCTTGTGCGCCTGCAAGCTGTCCCTGAGGCTGACATCAACAGTAACGCAGTTACAGTGCAGAGCTGACTCACTGACTCGCTTTCTCAAAAGAAGGAAGTGAAGATAATTAAGTGGGCTTTCCTGGAGTCCACTCACGCTAGAACACACTGCCACGCCCTGTAAAAGCTCGGCACCACTGGAACATTATTAGATCATGCTCCCTTGGAAAGTAGGGGTTTCCCTAAATTTCACTCTGAGATCCCACACACACAAAAAGTCTTTGGACAATTCTAATCATGAAAAAACGTTA
>PVKS010047853.1:0-12654 GCA_004027875.1 Aplodontia rufa | reverse complement strand
AGATCCAACAGAATGGGAGAAAATCTTTGCCTGCAACACGTCACATAGAGGGCTAATATCCAGAATATACAAGGAACTGAAGGAACTAAACACCAAACTCACTAATAATCCAATCAATAAATGGGCTATGGATTTTAAAAGAAACTTCTCAGCAGAGGAAGTCCAGAAAGCCCATGAATATATGTGGAAATGCTCTACATCATTATCTTTAAGGGAAATGCAAATCAAAACTTCAATGAGGTGTCACCTCATGCCTGTTCGAGTAGCAAAAGTGAAAAATTCTAACAACAACAGATGCTGGAGGGGATGTGGGAAAAGAGGAACACTGATACACTGCTGGTGGGACTGAAAACTGGTTCAGCCACTATGGAAAGCAGTGTGAAGAATCCTCAAAAAATTAAGGATGTAACCACCTTATGATCCAGTTATCCCACTCCTGGGTATTTTCCCAAATGTGTTAGAATTGGCATATTAGATATGGCTTCATCAATATTTGTAGCAGCTCAATTTACTATAGCTAGACTATGGAACTAATCCAGATGCCCCTCACTGGACGAGTGGATTAAAAAACGTTGGTACAAATATACAATGGAATACTACTCATCCATTAAAGAAAGTGATATCATGGCTACTGAAGCCAAAAGAATGGAGGTGGAAAAAATTATGCTAAGTGAACTATCCCAATCTCAGAGACACAAGGGCCAAATGTTTGTTCTCATTTGTGGAAGATAGACTACAACCAGACACAGTACGTTAGATAGAAAAGGTAATAACAACATCAACATGTATGAATTTTAAAAAAAAACAGGGGGAATCTTGCCTAGGATTCCTGGAGATGTAGAGTGGGGGGGGGCAGGAATGGAGAGTGAATAGAAAGGATATCTTGAAGAATGGAGGGAGGGAGTATGGGGGATTCAACTCAGAAGAGGATCTCCAACCTTCATGAGAAGTTCATTTAACACAGAGTTTCTTTTGCGGGAAAGATAGAACCATAGGGAACCCAAGGGGGGAATCCATGACATGGCATCAGTCTTGGCTACCTATACATTGGTTCTTTATTGTTTGATAATGATTCCCCTCAATTGGAAGCCCATATTCAACTAATAAAAAAGAAAGAAAGAAAGAATGTGGCACCTTGCTTAGCAGAAGGGAGCATCTACATCTGGAATCACCTTGCCAGACCCTACATACTAGCATTAAGAGATGTCAAACTGATCTTAAAACAAAAGGAACCAGTTTTCATTTGATTGACTCAAATATTCTATCTACTGTAACTGTCTCAAAGTGATTCTCCCATATCCAATACACTGCATAAAAGAGAGCACTTATTTTTCATTCTATCTGTAATCCTACATAAACTTCCATTCTACACACTTACATAACACTTCACATATATTTAAGTATGAATATGTCACAATAGTCTAAAAATGATTGTTTATTTAATCAGTTGTGAAATAATTATTTAAAAGACTTAAAATGGGTATGTTTAGTTTAGTTTCTTTAAGATTTAGTTTTCTTAAATAAGCCTATCATCAGGAATTATCTTGATAGATAAGAACAGATCAATGTCTTAAGAAACACATGTTAAACAATAAAACAGTATTTTAGGTGTAACATTAAACAACTTTAACTCTTTGTGACAATTACATTTGTTAATCACATGCAAACTTTTTATATTTATCCTACACAAGCTTTCTGAACAGGAAGATTTGAAAGATTTCTAGAATGGTAGGGAAGACAGGTCTAAATATTTTACTTATGTGCAGCTTTGCTAAGTCCACATACTCTCTCTCTCTCTCTCTCTCTCTCTCTCTTTCTCAACAGAACAAAAATGAAAACAAAACCCCCCACTGAAGTCTGATTTTATGGGGAAAACACTTTAAATTCCCTAGATGTCCTTCAGAGCAATGAGAGTCTCTAGAAACAGAGATGCTTCTGGACACTTCCAGGCTTCAGAAATGTTAAAAATCAATTTTTGTTGTTCAACAGGCACCTAGTCTATGAAGCTTTGTAGAAGTGAAATACCTTTTCTCGTATGGAGCAGTTACCCTTCAATTTTATGCTATGCTTTTGTAGAAAAGTGAGCCACTAACTGCTTAGTGTTGTCATCCTTTGTGTGGGCTGTGCAACACAGGGGTTGCATGGCAGACTTCCATCAAATTCTAAACACAATAGGGCAACATTGCAAGGTTTATTGTCAGAGAATGATGATATATAAAGTTTATTTGATTTCAATAGCATTTTTTTCTCAAGTAAACTGGAATGTTAGTCCCAGAGGAGAAGTGACTTGCCCATGACCATACTGCTGGAACTCAGGACTGTTAGTTTATTCTCTGATGCCTCTCACCCCTTCTTATAAATCTCACCTTTTCAGGGAAGGAAATGGAGGAAGGTGGAATGAAAAAGGGATAATTCATGGAAGAAATCAGACTTAACTTTCTATTGTTCTACATGAACATATCATAATGAATCACATCAACATATATATTAGGTAACTAAATTTAAAAAACTCTTATTAAATAACAGAAAGACCAATAGATTAGAGAAAAGAAAATGGGGTGATGATAAGGTAGGAGAGGAAATATTGAGGACTGAATTAGAATCAGTTATATAAAATGATTTTATAAAAATATGTATTCTATTGTCAAGTATATCTAGCAAGTATAGGGGTTGGGAAGAAAAAAGGGGTATGGGAAACACTGGGAACTGAGTTAAAACAAGCTGTATTCCAAACTTTCATAAGTACAACAATGTATATCTTATTGTAATATATTTGAAAAATGTGTTTGTTGGAAGCGAAGGGAAGGAGGCAGAATGAAACTGAATTCAAATAAGTTAAACTCCATGCTTTTATAATTATGGCATTATATGTCATGTATGCATAAAAAAGAAGCAAAAACTTTAAGAAACAAAGCAAATTCTCTCATTTTCAAGTTTCTGTTTTTTCTTTTTAAAGAGAGAGGGAGGAAGAATTATAAATGAGAGACAGAGTGGGAATCAATTTTATTTATTTTTTCATCTGGTCTTTGTTTCTCCCCCACTTAATTGTGCACATGGTACTGGGGTTTAAACCTGGGTCCTCACACATGCCAGACATGTGATTCAACCTCTGAGCCACTGCTTCAGCCCAGATTCTGAATTTTTTATGCTTGACACTAAAATGTAAATTGCATGGATTTCTTCTTACGTATGCTTGAAGATATCCTCAAAGTTATAACCTGTATGCAGGGAATTCTGAAAGACACAATAACTTATATCAAGTCATGGTAATGGTAAGATAATAGAAATTCTGAACTCAAATCTGTGCCCATAAGCCAAGGTTGTTGATTGCATTGACAACTTCCCAGAGGGCTGAAAGGCCATTTCTATGTGCATTATTGTGTGCAGATAAAGAGATGACAAATAAGCACCCCAAAGGACAATTAATTTTGGGGTGGTCTTAGTATAGGAAAAGACCCAGGTAACTAAGCTTTGAAGAAGTGACCTAAGTTTCTTATCATTAGAACTTAACAGAATTTAGAAGTCTGATTTCCAGGGAGACACATTCTAGAGACAGTCCCTTATCCAGTTCATGTGAAGGGAGACGCTCAAGAGAGCAAGATGTATTCTTGATGTGCAGAAAGCTTCTGAGTTTCTAGCCACAAATGTCCACATTGGGAGCATTTTTAGATGTCAACTCAGCCTTCGACATACCCTTATGATCCCTTATTGGGAGGAACTGAGAGGTAAAAATGAGTAGCCCAGAGAAGACAAATCCGGACAAGTTCTTATCTGCATTCACACCTGAGAAGTCCTTAAGCCTTTCCCATTTTCAAATATATATATATATATAGGGGGGTGAAGAATTACAGGGGACCTGCAGGGAAAGAAATATGAGATGTTGGAACAATTGCAGTACTCTCATGATTACACCAATGGACATAGATGTCAAGATGAATATTTAAGTATTGGATAATAGTTTATTTACCTAGATATTTCTCCAGAGACAACATTCTGTAATATGGGTCACCACTAAAGAGAGACTTATGTAAATATTCATATATACCTGACTTGGAATAAAATTTTTCAATGGCATTATCCCCTGTGGAGTCAACCAGGGTGAGCATTGTTCAATGTCCTGAATGTAAGTTAATTTCTTTGCAGAGTCCATGCATATCATCAGGGAGCAACTTATTAAGTCTGTCTTACTGTGTAAAAAATAAGAGCAACATACAACCATCAATTTCATCTCTGGTTTCAGGTTAAATGAGCTTTCTGGAGAAGGTTCTCCACAAGAAGGAACTGGAGATGGCCAGGATAGGGCCAGGCTAAGACCCAAATATGTGGATTCCTCTAATCTCTGTTCTATCAAGTTTACCATTTCAAAGACTTATATTCCCATTCCCCAGGAAATCTAAATCCTCCTGCCAACATAATAGCTGTAACTCTTCAGATTATAAATTTATACATAAAAGAGGAAATATTTTCACATAGTTTTGAATTTTTACTGGGCAACAGTAGTTCTTTGCTCATGCTACCATTTTTATTTTATGTTATGTTTTATTTTTGCTACCATTTTTATTTTATGTTAATTGTCCAGGTAGCCTGTATAGCACTCAACTCCACTGCACTTCTTGTCCTTTCACCCTTATGAAGAAAGAATTTACACAAAGGAAGGAGGGTTACATAATTAATAAAAAAAGTTTAGATTCTTCTACATAATTTTGTAATTGTGTAATATCACAAAAACAAATCCTTATTGATCTACCATGTTAGCAGCTGCGTCTTCACATGCCTTCACAATATTCCAATAAGCAATGCCCTTTCTTGCAGCACTTTCACCTTTCAGTGCTGGTGAAATGGGATGGGTTTCAACTGTGCATTCATAACTGTGCCATTTTGCAATGACAGCATGGATGTCCTAGTTGGCTGCAGGAGTTTCTAGGGCTTCCACACAGCAATGCCACAAATGGGGGAATTTAAGAATAGTGTGTTCTAATTCCAGAGGCTATATATCAAAGTGCTTGCTGGAATAACATCTTTTTTTTCTTTTTTTTAATTTTATTTTTGAACAACCACACAAACTTTTAACAAAATAATATACAATGTCTATAGTTTCTGGATTTACCCCCAGGAGTGCCCCCCCAAATTCCCCACCCGTATCCCTCCCTTCCCTTACCCACAATATCTCTAAAAAAGTATTAGGCTGTATAACATTACACCTTATCTGGATTTAACACATGATAATAAACCACCATTCTGAATGGCCAGCGTCTAGTTCCAACCTCCACAAATGAGTGGAGACAATCGACCCTTGGTTCTCTGGGTGATGCTGATTTCACTCAGCATAATTTCTTCCATAGCCATGCATTTACCTTCAAAGGCTGCAATATCAGTGTTTCTAATTGCTGTGTAAAATTCCATGGTATAAATGTACTACAGTTTTTGGATTCATTCATCTAGTGAGGGACATCTGAGTTGTTTCCATAGTCTAGCAATAGTAAATTGAGCTGCTGTGAACATAGATATTGCTGTGTCACTATAATGTGCTGATTCAAAATCTCCTGGAAAGATACCCAGGAGTGGAATAGCAGGATCATATGGTGGGCTAATCCCTAGTTTGTTGAGGAGTCTCCACACTGCTTTCCAGAGAGGCTGTACCAGTCTGCATCTCCAGTCTGTGTTAGTGTCCCTATCTCTCTACATCACCTCCAGCATCTATAATTGTTTATTTTCTTCATTTTTGCCATTCTGACTGGCGTAAGGTGATATCTCAATGTGGTTTTCATTTGCATTTCTCTGATTACTAGAGATTTAGAGCACTTTCTCATGTATTCATTGGCTTGATCAATGTTCAATGGTGAGAAGTTTCTACTTAACTCTTTGGCCCATTTATTAATTGGGTTGTTAGTGTTTTTGTAGTTGAGATTTTTGAGGATTTTGTAGATTCTGGATATGAGACCTCTGTCATAGGAATAAGGCCCACTCTTTGGCATGTAGATTGTAATCTTCTGTCTCTTTGCATGACATTCTCCTGTGCTTCTGCATCTTTATTTCTCCTTACTCAACCCCTCCCATAATATTTGATGTTTCTTAAAGGCTTACAAAAAGCATATTCTTAATCTGACTCACGTGTACACATATATACCCTATAAAACATAGAAGACTCTTGGTTCCTGTTCACCACTCAGAGGCAGGACATTGTTTTTTATTATTCTTTCACAGTGCAGGCATAGGTGATATTGTTGTTTGAGAAAATGATCACGGATATTATGAAGATATAAACTGAAACTGAAAAAAGACAAAGAACTCTGTACAACTCTGATGGTCAGTCCTGAGTCTTCCTTACATATATTTGTCTAGCCAAATTTAACACAGTGGATCTTGATTACCAGGGTGCCACAGTTTCTTTATATTATTACTAGCGGTTTATTGTAGGGATTCTATATTCCTTCTTATCAAATTCATTATATACATTGCAGTTCACCCTTGATGTATTTGTTGGATCCTTTCACTTCTCTTTCTAAACTCGCTACAAATATATACCATCTGTATGGTAGTAATTTCCAAATATGTCTCAAATCAGGCCTTAATTCTCTCTCTAAATATCCACAACTGTCCGTTTGATATCTCTTCTTGGAGATCTCCTTCATAAGAGTGTTCAAGATCTACCAGGTGATCAGTAGTTATTTTGTAAATGAAGAAATTAGAAGAATATTTGTGACAAATATGTATATTTCTAGAATGAGGATAATTTCACATTTCAAATTTTTCAATGTAAATAATTCTATCAAATTCAAAGTATGTAAACAATATAACTTTTATATTTTTAAATATGATTTGCATAAATATAAAAGCATAAAATATCATTTGTTCTGATTCAGTCCCCAATATTTCCCCTTTCCCTTCCTCCCTTCCACCCTATTACCTTTCTTCTACTGATTTTTCTGCTCCTTGTACATACGTTTATATTCATATAAGTGTTCTGTTGATGTACATGATAGTAAATGGGCAAAGGAACTAAACCGATAGTTCTCAAAAGAAGAAGGGCAAATGGTCAAAAAGATATGAAAAATATTCAATATCTTTAGCAATTATAGTAATTCAAATTAAAATTACACTGAAATTGTTTATCTCACTCCCATCAGAATGACGATTATGAAGAATACAAGTTACAATAAATTTTGGCAAGGATGTGGCGAAAAGGGTATACTGAGAAATTGTTCTTGGGACTGCAAATTAATACAACTTGTTTTTACACTGTATGTAGATACCTAAAAAGGAAACCTTAAAATAGAACCACCATAGGATCCAACTATCACACTCTCCCACTCCTCAGTATATAGACAAAAGATCTAAAATTAGCATATACACTGATGCAGCTCTTTCAATGTTTATAACACAATTCACAATAACTAAGCTATGGAGCCGCCTTGATGCCCCTCAAGAGATAAATGAATGAAGAAGACATAGTATAAATACACAGTGGAATATTACTCAACCATAAAGAATAATGACTATATGGAATTTGCTGATAAATAGATGAATCTGGAGAATATCCTTGTAAGTGATATAAGTCAGTCACTAATAGTCAAAGGTCTAATGCTTTTTCTGAAATGCAGAAGTTAATTTTTCCTTCTTATGTGGAGGAAAATGTTAATTGAATTAGACATCACCCCAACGAACTGGGTTAACATTAATCATGTCTCTAAGAAACGTATTTCAATAGAGTCACAGGCTGAGGCATTGGGTTTTCAGAATATCAACATATTAGATTTGAGTATGGGACCCAATCCAGTTGATAGTATAAACTAATCTCCTTCTGGAGAGAGACACCCTGAAAATTAATATTGAGTTAAAGGATGTGCACACAAAGCATTTTAATAGTTATAGTCATATTATATCACATTAGGGCTATAGAAATTATATTGCCACAAGAAATCTCAGATGATAACTCCTCCATTCCCGTCAGGGGTTATATTTTGTAAATGCGGCTTATAAAATCATACTCTTTCTATTCTTATCCAATATCAAAAATGGTAAGCTTGAGTCAACATTCATTTGATAATCATCCATTTAATTTTTTTTCCTTCTTTGTGTCATACTCAGATTTTGTGCCATGTGATGAGGTTTCTTTCCCTACAAACATTCACCCCTATGAGGAACCTAGGTCAATGTAGCTCTTTTTCTGAAGACTTTCTGTAATATAAAAGAAGGGAAAATAGTTGTGTCTCTTAAAGGGTTCTTCAGGAAGTTGTCTTTAGGAACTCTCTTCACAATATAGGGGGAAGATGTTCTCTCCAAACCGACATCCTTTATATCATGATTAGACAAGACTTCAAGTAGCTTAGAAGGAATTTAGTACCATTGTGTCTGTGGGTCATTCTCAGGTCTAAGGCATGATTACTGAGAAGTCATTTGATTTCCAGATGCCTGTGTTTTCTCATCTCTATGGTGGAGATGTTTTAGAAGACTTAGTTGAATGATGCTCTTCATGGAGTCTATTAATACAAGTGTGTGCTGAGGCTCAAAGCAAACAAAATATCTTGCAGGCAGTTTGTATATATTGTGTGACCATTATCTGACACCCACATCAGTTTTCTTTCAGAAATATATATTTTTCTCCAGAGACATATAAGTTACCACATACCCAAATACACAATGATGAATCTTCTTTTTCTGAATGCCAGGATTTAATTCCCTGATGATTCCTGTGGCTGCCGATAATTATATCTCCCTCCTTCACATGCTTTTCCTCCACTCTCCTAGTAAAGGAGTCTCCTGCTGCTTGCCTTTATAGCCTATGTTCATCTGTGATTTGAAAGTGTAGGATTTGGTGCTCCTTTGTATTCCACTAGAACAGCCTTTCCAGATTTAATAAATTCTGATTAAACTTAAAACATTTTAAATATTAACCTATTCTTGATGTATAAATGGGGGTTGAAGTGAATTCTTGCTGGTATTTGCCCTTGATGTCAATTGAGCCAACATTCTCTGGGTTCTGTAAGGGTGTTTCAAGGTCACTCAAATTTATGATAATAATACTTCACTAATCACATAATGACACTCTCAAAATAGTGGGCCATGTTATAAAATCAATTGCAACTGTTTCTTTTCTTTTTTAATGTAAATACTAGCAAAATTTATATTAGCTTGTTCCTCATATTCTGCTAGAAATAATGTTGTTAGAAATACTGAGGTGCCAGAAGGAAAGCAAACGCATGTTAAGAAATTGGTGGGTAGGGTAAATTTTACTTCTGCAGAAGGGCATGCTACAGAGTCTAGCAAGCAAGTGCACCTGGGTGGGCAGTCCACCTGTCTCATTGCTAACCTGAAGCAGTGCTATCCTTATTAGAGGAATGCAGGGGTACAATCTACATGACTGATCAATTTTAAAATTGAGACCAGCAAAGGAAAGAGCTTTAACTAAAGTGACTACAAATGAATCCAATAAAGGCTGTATATTTTACTCTGAAAATGTACCCCCAACTTTCTATTTCTATCACAAACTATTTTCATTGAACATGCTGCTTTAGGGGGTTTCTTCCCAATTCAAAGCTCAATATGTCTCCTCCAAGACAAGAAAGCAGAAAAGTTAAATGACATTTACAGTAATTGTCATATATTACTTCCATTCATGAACATACAGACATATATAATTTGTAAACTGAATTTTACTTATATGGTACATTAAATGACGATACACTCCTGGTTGGGCTAATTCCTACTTCTGGGAAGAAATCTTGCCTTAAGGTAGGTGTATTTTGATATTCTGAGCTCAAGTTCCAGGCCAAAAATAAAGACAAAAACTGCAGATATGAACCTGTCACTCTGGCCTTGTTTGTTCCTTGGTTGGATGCCACCTGCTGTCATTCATATGAAGGGTCACTGTGCTAAGCATCAGTGGAAGGTCTGAAGCCCTGTCCAATCAGCAGCACTTAGGTGAGAACCGCCCAGTCCCATGCACAGCTAGGGAAGAGGAAGCAGCACCGCAGTCAGATGAGCCTTTCTTCTGGAGCCCGCCATTGCTGCAGTGAGCTACTGGGCTTCTCCACCATAGGTAGAAGTCCTGGACTCCTTGGGAGGCTGCCAGGCTCCAGAGCGTACCATTCCTGCATCAGGTATTGGGCATCTCCACCATGCCTAAGGAGTCCTAGTTTGCTCTGCTTGGCAGGTGGTGAGGACCCCTTGGGAGCCTGGCTCTGGAGCACCAGGATATGGTGAGTATACTCTAGCATCTTGAGCCAAGGGATAAGGCCTTGGAACCAGGGTAGAGGAGGTGAGAACAGGAGCTGAAGGACCCTGCAGTCCTCGAGTGTGCAGGCTGAGCTCTCCTTGATGCAGCACCCCCTAGTCCCAGCAGCCACCCAGCCTTGTGCAGCCTGCTCCTTCCCCTCAGGTCCCTCAGCATGGCCTCATGCCCTATCCAGCAGCTGTGTGGCAGCCCAGCATCTCCCCAGGGTGTGTGGCCATTGGCAGGTGAGAGGATCTTGAATCAACTCTCCACATGGGGTTTTTCTGCTAGGGAAGAGCTATGACCTATTGGGTACTGGCTTCATCCTTCCTTTGAAGATTTGCTTGCCTTTTTTTTTTTCCTCTAATGCTGGAGGTTGAAGTCACGGGTGCTTTACCACTATGTCCTTAGTGATTTTACTTTTTATTTTGAGACAGGGTCTAACTGAGTTGCTGAAAAGATCCTTGATGTAGTTGGATTTATGTGAATTTTTCCATTGCACTTAAGATTGCAATTTTTACTTACACGTGGATTCATCAGTGCATTTTGTTTATATAGTGGTTCTGACTTTTTTGTAATGTGATATGATCATAATATACCTGTGTCAGGTAATGATAGATAGTGATTTTTCACTTTTAATTCAAAATTTCTTGGCATATATATAGATATATATAATCTGTTTTTTATATATGTAATCTGTTATATATATTTATAAAATCTGTTATATATATCTATATATCTATATAGATATATAATCTCTCTCTCTCTCTCTCTCTCTCTGTGTGTGTGTGTGTGTGTGTGTGTGTGTATGCATTTAACTTTGGGGATGAAGTTTAGAATTTTTGCTTTGATCCCTTCTACCATAAAAATTAAAGCATGGGGGCTGGAGCAGTGGTTCAGCAGTTGAAGCACTTGCCTGGCATGTATGGGGACCTGGGTTCAAATCTATTCGAACTGTTATGTGTGAATAGTGAAACAAAGGACAGGAAAAAAATAAAGAAAATGGATTCTATCTTTTTTTCCCTTTCTCACTCTCACTCTCTCCCTCTCTTTAAAAAAAGTCAATCTTGGTGAAAATTTTATTTGGAATTTATTGTTATACAATATATTGTGGTTCAATTTGACCTAATCATACCAGCATGAAATATACTTTGCTTTAATTTAGGCCACTTTCCTCTCCTCCTATATTGGCCATTCCCCTTCCTCTCCTGGTCTTCCTTCCTTTTATTTATACCTTTTTTTAAAAAAAGTCACTGCTTTGCAGATACATATAAAAGTGATATTTACTGAGAAACATTTATATATGTACCTAACAGTTTTGGTGATAAGGTATAGATTAATTTGTAGGAAAATAATCAATTTTGTAATGAGCTTTATCTAAAAATATGCTGAATTAAGTTTTAAATGTGCTTTTGTATATTTTTATTTTCTCATAAGTATAATATTTTCTTTTACGAACATGTATATGTGTGAAATACCATAAGCATGTAATATATAAAAACTGTATAAAAGGACCAAAAATGTGCCTCTCCCCTATTAACCATTTTTCCAGCTTATTGTTTATTCTTACAAAATGTATATTTTCTCATACTATCCCCCTAAGTTTCAAGCTTGGATAAACACTGCTATTTATCTTACATGTTATGATCATTTGTGCTACCATAATTTCAGTAAGTCTGCTTCTGGTGGGGGAGTATTTTGTATCTTCAAGAACAACAGTTTCCACAAATAATGATAATTTAAACTCTTTCTGTCTATGAAAATGCATGTTTCACATTTTCAACAATACTACTTAATTTTGTCTTTTATTGTTTTTTTTATTCTTTTACTATCTGCATGTTTAAAAATTTGTCTTTTTAATGAAAACATTTTATTAAGGAGTTGTTATCATACAATCACAAATGCATACACAGTAGCAATCTGATATGCATTGTCTTAAGAATGATCCTCCAATGACCAACACCCCATTCTCTTTATTCTTCAATATTTCACTTCTGCAAGTGGTGTAAATGCTCCGGTTGTGAATTTTCCCAAATTATATGATAAGCATAAGTTATTATTTTACTTCTCAGGGGGGTAAAGAGTATGCCACGTTGACTACATTGTTGATTGTCTCCCTAGATCCCTTTCTATTCTCCGTCCCCCATATATCATTCTCCAAATATCTATGGTTGCTCTAGATTATGTGTAGCTCTGCCTTTGCTGGGTCTAATACATGAGTTTGACTACCTTTCACCCAAGACTGCATTTAGCTCTAACCTCCACAAATGAGGAAAAACATTCAGTCCTTGAGTCTCTGAGTTTGGCTAACTTGGCTCAGCATGATTTCTTCCATTGCCATCCCTTTACCTTCAGAGGCCACAATTTTGCTGTTTCTAATTGCTGAGTAGAACCCCATTGTGTGTGTGTGTGTGTGTGTGTGTGTGTGTGTGTGTGTGTGT
>PVKS010047852.1:0-12650 GCA_004027875.1 Aplodontia rufa | reverse complement strand
TGTGTGTGTGTGTGTGTGTGTGTGTGTGTATGCATGCATAAAAAACACTAGTTCCAGCAGACTTTCTGCTCTCTTGTTACTGTTTTGTTATTTACTGTTGCTAATATTCATTAGCCCTTATTATGTACCAGGCACTTGCACTAAGTTTTTTATATGTATTATCTCATTTTAACTTACAATAGCCTTGTGAGATATATAACCACACACACACAAACACACACACACACACACACATACACCATTATTATCTCTGTTTTTCAAATGTGGAAACTGAGGATTGGAGAAGTTAAGTGACTTGCTTAAGCCCTCACAGCTAACAAATGACAAACTCATCAAACTCAGCTCAACTTGACCATACATTCTTTTTTTAAATTTTTTTTAAGAGAGAGGGACAGACAGAATCAATTTTTATTTAGTTTTTCATGTGGCTTTTGTTGCTCTGACACTTGGTTGTGTACGTGGTGCTAGGGTTTGTGTGCATGCGGGGCAAGCGCCGTAATCTCTGAGCCACCGCTCCAGTCCCTTGACCATAAATTCTTACTTAACATTTATGGTTAGCAATAAAAGGGAGGGGATTGTAATAGGAAAGTGGTGTATTGCGAGAGTTTGGTGGCAGTGCCAATTGGGGCCATATGGTTTTTAAAAACGTTTGCAAATGTGTGTGAAGCTGGAAATTCACCTGGGTCTTCTGACTTTTCACCTCAGCCTCTGTCTGTCTTCTTCCACCTGTCACATACGGTCTTTACTGTCCCAGGTGGCACCTGCCTGCTGTTTTCAGGGGCCTGGGATGATTTTAATCTCCTTGCAAATTTAGCAAAACCTTCTGTCTGTATTACAGCTCTATCTCAGAACTCATCTGTAACCAAGAAAAGGCATTGGAGCACCTTCTGGTTTCTACCCAGACTCAATTCAGTAAAGTGCTTTCTGACCTCATTTTATCTCCCCAGTTGCTTGCAACACCAGCTAAAAAGGTTCCTAGGACAAAGCCATCTGGTCTGTGTGCTGATGGTGGCAGGTGTGTTCTTGCTGATATGGGGTAAGAAAGGAATGCATGTGCTTGGCACGATTCTTAACAATGGACGGAGAATGTCCAGCCCTGCCGGATGCAGGGTGGCAACATTTGTGTTGAGAAACAGAGTGAGAGGCAAAGGAAGAAAAAAGACGGAAACTTGATAAAGAACCAGTGATGCTGATGAAGTGCACCAGTCACGCCATCTGTACGGTGTTCCCCTGAACTGGTTACTTGAGGAAGTGAGTGAGTTAGGGAGTTTTCTCCTAGAATCCACTCATAGCTCCCAAAGGTTCTGGAAGTAGGCTGCAGAGCCAGGGCATCCTGGGCAGAACTGCATATTTGAATTATGGCCACGGATCATGTGGGGACAAATAAAACAACCCAGAAATCAGAGTGCCAAGGATCATCTTGGGTGGCACTTCATTAATAAAAGGGTGAAAGAAGGATTATAATGTAGAATAGAAAGTATTGAGTAATTTCAATCTCAGTCACAGCTAACATTTATTGAGCACTTAATATGAGCAAATCGATGCACTAAGAGCTAATTGACATGAATCATCTCATTTCTTTTTCAAACAACTCTCTGAGGTAGGTACTACTATTATCTTCAATTTACAGATGGAGAATTGGAGGCCCTGAAGTTTGAGACGCACCCGAAGTACACAACTATGGATGGGGCAGGATCAGGATTTGAATTCTGATATTTCTCAAACCTGAGCCTGTAAATTCGCAATGTCTCTGCTTTACTGCCTGTCCTAATTCAGAAATGTTATTAAAGTGTAATAGAGTGGGGAGGAAGAGTGAGCAGCTATTCAGGAACTCAGAATCCTTGCAAGGTTCCTCTGGCTTGACTGCATTTTGGGGAGGAATAAGAACCTGTGGGATTAACTCTGTGAGGGTCCTCCAGTGCCTGTTGATTGACTTGTTGGTTTGAAATAATTGCTTGCTGTAGAACCTGAGCCATTTCTCAAGTTTTCTTTTTACACAATCAGCTTGGGAGGGATTTAGACGTGTAGGCACAATGGGCTAATTTTTTCTCTCTCTTGGGCTGGCACCGTGAGGTGTGACTATTGGTTCCACCCTAGCGTTCTGGCTGGCACAAGATGCATCAGGCCTCTTTGAGCCAACAAAAAGATCTTGATGAGCTTGTTTGTTTAGATGAGCCTAGGCGAGCAGAACAGACTTTGGGTTTAAAAAGCTCACGGATAGGAAGTTAAATGAACTCGTTCAGAGTGCCAGGTCATCAGTGAGACTTCTAAAGGAGGTGTTTTACTAAATGGTACCCTGTGACAACAGGTTATTTATGCCCTCTGAGGGGAGAACTTTATACTTAGTATTATCCTGGCCTGGACTCGTCATAGACTCAAGTTTAATAATAATACCTGTTACACTCTCCTGCAAGGGCTGTCACTCCTTCAGTGTTTTGTAGAATGTTTCATGCAAAGCAGGGCACAGTAAACAGTCAATAATAATATTTACTATGATAACGATCACACAGATGTCTTTCATCTAAGGCTCTCCAAGGGCTTTGCAAACATTAATTAGTTTAGCTTCACAGTGGCTCTCTGTTTTTATAATACATTTTCCCATTTTACAGAATTTTAAATTGAGACCCAGCAAACTTAAGTGGCTTGCCCAAAGTCAAACAGCAAATTTAAATTAATGTTAATGATGATGCTTTGCATCTACCTAGCAGATGTTTTCTAAGGTGATACAGTATGTTGCAGAGATAATTTTCACACTATCCTGGAGGAGGGTGGGTAGCAAGTTTTGCTAGCTGTTGGCTAGGTTGGATCAACTGAGGCTGAGAGACCAAGTAACTCAGGAGGATTTGCTTGAGGCTGCAGGTCCACTCCTGTGACTCTTGGAGCAGTGTGTGGCATCCGGACTGTCCTCAGTTCCCTTAACTGAGGGATAGGTACACAGTTGCTTTCACACTTACAAGAAAGATAGTTATGTTTCTGGGAGTAGAGACAGGTTGCAGAATGATGCCGTACTTACACTCAGGAATGGGTTTGTTAATGTCCCTACTGGGCAAAGCAAAAAGGATGAGATGAGCAGTTCAGGAAAAAGGAAGCTCAGGGAATGAAGGAAGCAGGACAGGAGGGAGGCTGCCAGCTCTGCCCTTTTACAGAGCATCTTTACTGACCAGGTCCTGCCTGAAAGCAGGAGCCCTACAAGGCTTGGTTCTGTGTTTCAGCCGCATGACAGGCCTTGGTCCAGAGCAGCTGGGAGTGCACTGGCACCTCAGTCTGATGTTACAAGTCCCTGCAGAAGAGTGCCAAGGACATCCTGTATCTTAATGGCTTTCTCTTATGTACAATCAGCTCTCATCTTAATCCCCTGTGCCAGGAGGGCCCTATGAATCCTGGTAGCTGGGGATCCACTCGTTGCTACCATTTCTTAGCAACAAAACCACACAGAAAAAGATGAAAAACTGAACAAAAGTATGTGGAGCTGATAAGGGACTTGCCTCCTCCCAGTCTGGCTACTTGTCCTTAGTGAGTAATGATACTCTCCTGAAAGGCAAGTCAGACTTCTGCAGGGAGCAGGAGGGACAAGTTGCTGGGTCTTAGGAATTCAAGGGGGATTTGCAGGCCCAGAGATAGAGCCCTTTTCTCTATAAACAAAACATTTTTGAGAAAAGTTTCCTCCCACTCCCCTACTCTGCAGGCCTCTGGGTTCTGACTGATGACTAGACCAGGGCTAATGGAGACTCAAAGGGGAGTGCCAAGCCCTTTTCTGGAATGTGTTCACACACACACACAAACACACACACACACACACATCAGCAACAAAGTCTGCAGTGAAGAACTCACACCAACATCTAGCTTCTCCTGGCTCTCATTTTTGAATGTTTACACACACCTCTACCACATATCTGAAAAGTACAGTGAACCCAAAAAGGGCTGAGCTCTTGGAGGGAAAATTTCAGAAAACAGTTCCAAATGCACATCACAAGCCTCTCCTGTGTGATGAAGGAATCCTGTACAAAACCCTCCCACCCACGGCTACTCTTCAGAAGCAGAGTCTTGGGACCCCACTGCCAGTATTAAAGCTTGCTTTAGGCAAGATGTTAAGGAATGCAGCTTTGATTTTCTAAGCATGCCAACAATCCAAGCCACAGCCGTCTGTGTCCACTTTGGCACACTGACTCCAGGGTGACAGTGCAAATAATACTGCTGGACTCACAAGGACCACGTCCTTCTTAAGATGTACCTGTACAAAGCATCCCACAACAAGTCTCACCACAAGGTCAGATAAAGTCCTCAAGGCGTGTTTGCAAAGCTGGACAGGAATTTGCCTCATCTAGACACCAAAAGGGTTGCTGGGTAATCTCTTATTCGGTTTCACCAGGTCTGTTGTTTTTCTATTGCAACCCCTGGTGTGCATTTTTTTGCATGTTTTAATTAATTTTGTAAAGTGAGACATCTGTAGCGCTTCTACACACATGTGTTGAATTTCACAGCCCAGTCTTTGCTATCAATCTGTCCACCTACATAGATGCTTCCCTCTCAAATGATCTTGGGTGTCAAGTATCTTGATAGCTTTGAACAGATTACGAATGAGCAGTCATAATAGAGCTTTCTGACTAGGTATGGGAAGAAGGATTTGGGTAAAATTCAAACAATACCTGACATGTGGAAACTTCTTAGAGATCTCAAAAACAACCCGCAGTTGGATTTTATTTTCTCTCTTTTTTTCACCTTCTGGGTATTTACCATGCACAGGTTTGGCCTCAAAGCAGCAGACGTGAAAGGCCAAAAATATAATCTAAAAGGGTTTCTTTGTCCTACTACTTCTGAAAAGAAGTAAGGAGAATCTAGGAAACTTCAGGAGTTTTAAGGAGAATTGTCAGACGGATTAGGTAGGCTCAGGACTCTACCCTGTCTCAGAAAAAAACAATCACTGTTCACAGAAACTTATCTCGGGGGAGTCATTGGTGGCATTTAATGTAACTAAAAGAAGACTATCCTTAGCTCCAGTATATACACACACAACCCCCAAATAGACATGATATTAACAAGTAAGATCTTTCTTACCCCATCCATGTGGATTCTGATATTGGGTACAGGCCTGAAAGGGCTGGCCTGCAGACTTCTGGGACTGGTCCTGCTTTTCCTGTCGTCCTGAGAGGTTAGCATGCCCAGTCTGCGGAAGGAGCCCCCTCTCTGGGAGCTCTGCCCTGAGCGCACGCCATCCAGAAGACGCACCAGCAGCAGGTTGGCCGGCAGCGCTTCGATGCTGCAAAACACCAGGGTCCTGCATTCGGGGCACCTCAGCTCCCTGTGGGCCTTGAAAATCCTTTGTAGACATGGTTTGCAGAAGGTGTGCTGGCAAGGAAGGACTTTGGCTGTGACGTCGAGCTTTTCAAAACACACAGGGCACTCCAGAAGATCAAGTAACGTCAAATCATCCATTTTATTTTAAAACTCTAGCCCCGATCTGGAGGAGCAGGGTCCACATCGTAGGGGCAGCTGAGCCACGGTGGCAGAGAAGGGTTTCTTGAGAGCCTCAGAATTCCTGCCTGCTTAAAAAGGAAGGGAGGGGAAAATGTGACTGCTCTGAGAGGTATATCCCACCTACATTGAGGCAGTGTCTCACAAGGCACTTTGAGAGTACTCTGTTCCGGAACCCAAGTTTCAAATGAGTCATTCTGATTCAGTGCTAGCAGGTATAAAACTTGATTGGTGGCTGCCGCAAGAATCACTGGGAACATTCAGCACAGCAACTGACTGCTCATTGCCTGTGTGCATGGTAAGAGCAGGGAGATGAAAGAGGCAGCAGAAGGGGCACCCACACCTCCACCAGCCAGGGCTGGAAGGGGACCCTTATCCCTGCCTGGTGAAAGTCAAATCTGAATTCTCAAATCAAACTCCCTTCAGAATGTTATTTCTGTGACACCATCTATGTACTCCCCCTCCTCTCTCTAGATTTAAGTGATTTAAGTTTGTCTGCCATCTGCATTACATGCAGAGAAGTTTAAGTAGCTAAGTCTTGTAAAATTACTTCTTTCACAATATATCTTCTTCCACAGATTTTTTTTTGGCAATATACAAGAAAAACTTACTACAAACTCATGTGCAAAAATTGTTTTGCTTTAAGCTCAGGCCAAAATACTTGGAAGTCTCTCTCTCTCTCTCTCTCTCTTCCTCTCTCTCTCTCTCTCCCTCTTTCTCTGAGACTATCTTCCTCCCACAAGGTAAAGCCGTGTAGCCTGTTTAGTTACTTTAACAATTGTTCTCAGTTTCAGCGGAAGCACATAGGAATTCTGGATTGTGGTCACAACCTGTAAAAACCAAGATGAAGCAGCGTGCACAGGTAGGGGTGTGTGTGGTCTGAAAACAATCCTTGTTTCAGAAACAGTTCCCTTTTGGATATCTGAAACCAAGTCTCCAGTTTAGAAAATTCTCCTGGGAAGTAGACAGCTGTCCCTCAGCGTGCCAAGGCTGGGGCGAGCGCGCCGCAGCCGGGAGGTTTGGCCGGAGGGTGGCCCCACGTACGCAGGGCAGACACGACACGCGGGGATGAGAGACGGCGCCTCGCCTTCCTAGGACTCCTCTCCAAAGATGTCAGCGCGCGGAGGGCGGGGAGGTGCGCGGGGGCCACTAACCTTGTGCCTGTAACCTCTGCAAGTTCAGCTCAGCCCGCTCTCCCCTGGGCAGCGCGCGCTCCAGCTGGCTTCCCGTCCCCAAGTGCGCGGCTGCCACGCTTTGAAAACTTTTAACTACTCAGAGTCCTACACCCTTCAAGGGATCGCCTTACCCAACCCTGTTAACGCTTTCGCCTCCGGGCTGCTGCCCATCGCACGCACTTTCTGCTGCTGATCTTTCTTTTATTTCCCTGAGTCAATTTCTAGGCAAAGATTGTTGGAGACAAAATTATAAGCCATCCTGGAGAGCCATGTGTTTACCAACTTTGTATTTCCATTTTCTCCATCCGAGAAGTTGAAACCTGCTCAGTTATAAACATGCCGAGGTGATTGTGTATTTAAACTTTTGTAAGGATTTCCTGAGAAGAGCATATTAATGGCAGCTATGATAACAAGGATAAGCCAACTGCCTAGAAAAGACTGTTCCTTAAAAACCATGCTCAGTTTCTGAAGGTAGAGACAAGAGGGACTTCAGTGAACTTTGACTCAATCTCTTTACATTAAAAAAAATTAAGTGTACAATACACACACTTGAAAAATCAAAGTACAGAAGGTATTTTTAACAATGGAGAAGCAATTGTCCATTTCTTCTCCTGCTCTCTACTCACTGTAGTCTTTTCTTATCCCCAGATAATGTTTATACTTCCATTTTTGATTTCTCAATAGTGCGTCCCATGCAGTTACAAAGGCATCATATTGAGTAAGTAAATAATAATATTACCTAACACAGGGATAGCCTTATTGGTGTCAAGCACTGTTCTAAATACCTTACCTGTATTCACCTGCTTAACCCTTTTAATAACCCAAGGATACCCTAAACCCTTTACCTTCACTGTCCAGATGAGGAGGCAGAGACACAGAGAAGTAACTTCTCCCCAGAGTCACACCTAGCAGAAGGGAGGTGGTGTGAGTTCTTTACTGTGACAGAGCCATGTAACTTTAAAAGAAGAGATGGTTCATGGGAGCTACAATGTCATCTAGGATGGCAAGAAATCAAAAGATAATGACCAAAATTGACCAATCAACTCTTGCAGATGAGGCATCTATGCCGAGAGAGATCAAGAGATGCTTTGAAGTTGCCTAGTGAGTTAGGACAGAACTGGGACTAGAAACTGAATGTCTTTTCAAAAATATATCTTCTGTTTCAAAATAAGTATATAATTCTTTATTATTTGAAAAGCACTTAGACAGAGAGGCACGGGAAAAATCTTGAGGGGACCAAAAGGCCTGAAAACACTGTAGTGCCACAAGTTTTTTAAAGTTCTTCCATGTCATTTCTGAAAAATCAAACATACACTAAGTTCAAAACAAGGGGAACTTTGGGAAGGAGTGAATGAAATTATCTGTCCTCTGAGCACTGAGTCCTAATTTTCCTGTCAATATGAGACATAACTTTTAACTCATTTAAAAAACTCCATTTTGATCTTTGAAAACATCCCATCCTGTCATGTGTGGTGGTGCACACGTGTAATCCAGCAGCTCGGGAGGTTGAGGCAGGATGATGGCAAATTCAAGGCCAGCCTCAGCAATTTAGTGAGGCCCTGTCTTAAAATTAAAAATTAAAGAAAAATGAAAAAAGGGTTTGGCAGTTATAAATGTCACTGTATATACTATAGCCATATATATAAAACATGTTCTTCATAGGTATAAGAATTATGTCACTGTATTTGGGTTTTTTAGGAACAATATAGGACCCAGAAGAAAGGCAAGGGATCAGGGGCCAGGAGGAGGGAGGTAGAGGGATATGGGGGGGGGTATTGAACAAATTGTATTGCTGAATTATGTGCATCTAGGAATATGTGACAACTAATCTCAACATTATGTAAAGCTATAATGCACTAATAAAAATAATTTTTTTTAAAAAGGGCTTGGGATGTAATTCAGGGTAAAGTGTCTCTGGGTACAATCCCTAGTACCCAAAAAGGAAAAATAAACCAAGTCATCCCATTCTGCTTTCCTGTTCAATTAATTTCCACTCTTGATTCTGTGCCCATAAAGAAATCTCTCATTGTTTGAGGATCTAGCGTCTCCTTACTCTGTTTCCAACGTAGTAAACTAGGGTCTCCTCTGTGAGCTTCCCTGTAGTTCCATTTCCCTCTAGAGAAGGCTACTCGATGCTAGAACCTCTGCTGGAGAGATTAGTGAAGTCCTCCCTCCTTGCCTCTCTTGTTTTTCTTGTTCTTAAACACACTATCTCCCCGACATTCCACATGTGTACTTACATGCACACAGATGCTTCCACAAGGATACACATACACATAATCTAAATTACAGTAACATTTATCAAGTCCTTGCTGTATATCCCAAACCAGTGCTGGTACTTTATTTATTTATTTTTTCAGGACTGAGGACCGAACTAGGGGCCTTGCACATGCTAGGCAAGCACTCTGCCACTGAGCTAAATCCCCAACCCCTAGTGCTAATACTTTAAACAGATTATCTCATTGAATTTTACTAACCACTCCATAACTTTCATAGGATTACAAAGCTTAGATCTGAACCAGGTTGGTCTAATCCCAGGACCTGTGTTCCTTACCATGATTGCTTCTCATGTTATAAAGTCATATATATTCCATAAGTACATTCATGCAGCTTTACTATATAAATCCACATATTTTCATACATAAATCTATTGCATGCATATATACCAACTGGTCCCAGACCAACCTGAGACAAAATGGTGAAGCCAAAAAATGAGATTGGGCTCCTCTGATCCTCCCATTCATAGTCTATTCAACCTCGTGGCCCTTTCAAGCTCCTGCATGATCAGTAGTCTCAAAAAGCCTCACACTTTCCTGACTCTGGGAAAACCCAATTGAGCCATCTCAGTCCCAGGAAAGCAGGATAGATCAGTGGTTTATACTCTTTCCTAGCGTATTTGGCAATTGGAAATTCAAACCAATAAAATTGTGAATTTTAGGGGCTAGTAGAAAAATTTAATCTGAAAGGGAGGAGGGTTCTTTTAGCACCTCTCAACACCAGTAGGTGGTCCCCAGCACCACCCACATATGAGGATAGTCTTGAGAAGACATTTTCTTTTGAAGCTTTGGGAGAAGGATGAGAGCGTTAAATGGGGATTCCAACCCAGCTTAGCCGAATGCTAACTTGGCATCCAATTAGACAAACGCTTAGTCCTTAAAAATAAAACGATGAACCCCACATGCCTTGCCAGACCCCAGGCTCCCCACTGCACCCCCCCAACAATCCTGTTCATATTTGTACAGTTAGTTATGTGGTGATTACAGGCTGCACTCTTTCCTTCTTTCCCTTTCTTCCTTTTTTTTTTTTTTAAGCTGATGTTTTATTTTGGAGGTACAAACCCAAAGCATTAGGAGTGAGAAAATGGAAATGGAAACGAGGCAGGGAATAACGGGAGGTAACTAAGATGAGGCATTTCCAAGCTGGGTACTGCTTCATGACAAGCCGTGAAGAGGCCCAGCAGGTGTGTGCACTGGCTCCTTGGCAAGCTCCCCATAGTGTTTGGGAGAAACAATTCCTTGTAGTAATTCATGGAAGGGAGAGAAAACAGAATCGATCTGCATGGCTCTCTCCTACCTCCCATTTCCTTAGTCAAAGTTTTACCCCATGAGCATTACTTGTCCCTTACTTCAAGGTTGCCAGGCTTTTATGGGATGCCAGACCCCATGCCCTGTGGTAGGACGTTCCTTCTAAGTCTGGTAGGAGGAGGCATAAGTTCTGGTCGTGTGTATGGTGAGTGGCAGAGAGAATTTGATACGATACATATGACATGTCCAATACAGGCCAGTGCTGTCTTTCTCATTTTCCAGAAGAGGAAATAAGGTAAAATGATCAAAGAGATTTCCTAAGATCACATGCCTGGTGAGTAGAAAGTTCAAGCCATGAACAGTCTGGCTCTGGAAACTGTGAAAGACCACACCTTGGATTTTATGTAGCAAGTGAAAGAGCCACTAAAGAGTTTTAAGTTGGGAAGTGACATGAGATAAAGAGCTTTGAAATAAATCTCTCGTTTCTACTGTGCTTCACCTTCCCATCTGGCTAAATGCAAAAGTGGGTGTCCCCAGAGAAGTGAGGGCTTCCAAGACAGCCTTTGAGGTTTTGAGGAAGCTCGGATGGAGTCCAGAGCTTCATTTGGGCTTCAACATTGCTCTTAGACTTTGTCTTCATCTAAGCCGACACCTACTATAGAGACAAACTGGTTGGAGCAGGAAGCATCTGGGTAGAAAAGCCAAAAGGAGAGGAAGAAGAGATGCACCTAAAGACCAAGCGCTTCTCTACCTTGATCCCTCCTCCTTTTGCCTTTTTATCCTTTTTTCTGAGAATTGAGCTTAAGTGTTTCTCCCTCAGGGAAGACTTCTTTGATTTTCAGGATACAAACTTTGTTATCTCACCTTTCTCCTTCCTGACAGTTATCACAATTGTTATTCTGTAACTTTATAATCATTTATTAATGCCCAACTCTCCCAACAAACTCTAGGACAGCAAGGCACTTATGCGTGTTGTCATTGTTCCGTCCTCATAGCTAAAACTGCAACTGGCATGTGATTGAAGCTCAATACATGTCCAGTGAACGAGCTTATGAATGAATGAATGATGTTTTTAAAAATTTGAGTTTGGGCAGATGTATATCAAACTGTTAGTAGTGTTTTATATTGGACACATCTTCGGTGACACTTTGTCCTCAGCTCCACCTCTAACTTAAGATAAGTTTTACCAAATTTGGATCTCTCCTCAAGACCCTGCCATGCATTAAATAGCGCATGGGTTACCGTTGGCACTTGCTCACAGGTGCATGACAGAAGTGTGGATCATCTTTGATGGGCAGTGTGCAGGTGATGCTTCTTTTCATTTTGGGGGCAGATAGTCCTGGGATTTCAGAACGCTCCCCAGGAGGTCCTGTGAGATGAGCACTGTTTGTCCATTGGGTGCTGACACAATAACTCATGCTTGTAGTAGCTCTCCCTCAGCTCCTGTTTCACAATCCTAGCTCCTGCTCCCAGATAAATGACTTTCAAGGAAGGCTACCTTTTTCTCAGACTATTTTTTTAAAGAGAGAGAGAGGGACAGTGAGAGAGAGATAGAAAGAGAGAATCAATTTTATTTAGTTTTTCATGCGTCTTTCGTTGCTTCAACACTCCACTGCGTATGTGGTGCTGGAGTTCGAAGTCACGTCCTCACGCATGCCAGGCAAGTGCTGTTAACTGCTGAGCCACTACTCCAGCCCCTTCCCAGACTAATTTAAAGTTAAATTACAAATGTGCAGATAACTTTTGTAGATCAGCTTATTTTTGTGGAATTATAATTTTAGAGATATGCTGTATTTATTTAACTGGCTCTTACTTAGCCTTTGGTAGTTTCAGGATTTCCGCTGTAAAGTTAATCATTTATAAACCAATCCTTAAGTCCCTCAAAGGAGGACAGATGTTTGGAAATTGGAAAAGTGAGAGCTTGGTCTGGGCTTCTTGTTATCTTCCTTTATTTACTACTTAGTATAAATTTAGATATTTGTTTTAGTATGTAAATAAAGCTATGTTAGGTTGACATGACGTTGAATTTGTCCCTGTGACTTGATACTCTAATGTTACGGGGGACCTTTGGAACTATTGAAGAAGAGGAACAATGGGAGGAAAGAGGGCACCTCTCCAGGAGTAGAAATGTGAAGAAGGCAGAGGCTTGGGGTGATGGCTCTTCTGTCTTTGAAAGATGCAGCCCTGGAATGAAGTTAATTGTGAGATTACCTCTGTAATCAGAAGGATGTTTGCTCCTAAGGAGTGGACTGGAGGGTGTTCCTAAACAATCACCACCCACACAGTAAAGTGATCCAAACTGGTGTCGAGGACAAAGAGCCAAGGTAAATTTTCTGGGGAGGACTTATGGTCCTTAAGTTCAATGGGAAATGATTTGAATCAGCAATCCAGAGCATGACTTTGGAGTCCAATAGAACTGGTCTGAATCCCAGACAGTTAATAAACAGATCACCTGGGCAAATTACTCATTCCTCTCTCC